>JAVKLA010000061.1:6862277-6924436 GCA_034782735.1 Sagittarius serpentarius
GAAGGAAGGAAGGAAGGAAGGAAGGAAGGAAGGAAGGAAGGAAGGAAGGAAGAGATTCTCCTCACCCGCCAGGCACCAATGATTCTGCTCCCAATCCCAAAGACATGATGCTATAAATTTCAGAAGCAATGTCTTTCAAACTACTTCGCAGGATATTTTTAGAAAAGTGCCCCTCTGCTTTAAATGGCACCATGCAGCCCAAGCCAGAGGAGTATCAGCAATACTTGGGCCTTCAGACAGCTGGCCAAATGTTCCTACTAGGGAAGCCTGGAGGAACACGGGCGCCTTCACAAAAGTTGCAGTCCAGCAGTTACAGGCTTGCTAAATTACGCAGGCTGTGTGCCTGAGCCTTTAGTGCAGTTATCAAATGGCAAGCTAGCACAAAAAAGCAGTTGACAGCTGCTAGGGTAACATGCTGGATTCTGGGGATGTCAGCCTGCCCAGCTGCTCTTTACAGAGGTTTATAAAAGAAATCAAAGCACATATCATGCGATTCTTCAGTGCACAGCATTTCTGTTCTGACACATTCCTGTGGCTGTGGGCGGAAGATCCAAACAAAATGATGGTGCTGCTTCTCCGCAGCTATATCATTTTAGTTGCTTTTGAACTCCTGGGTGCTTCTGTTTCTCAACAGAAGATTGAGAAATAGTCTTCTGTGTCTCAGTAGAAATATTTTTATTTGTCCGTTAAAAAACAATGAAAGTTTCATCTTGCGACCACAGCAAGCCAAAAAAAAGAACAAGTGCCACTGTGCTTTAGAGAATTACCCTGATGATCAACTATTTTAAACAAAACTGCAGCTGCTAATCATCAACTGGAAGTACTTGCAAATAAAGAGATGTGATGTACAAATAGTAAGATGTACAAAGCCAGAAATTCGTAAGTAATACATTTCACTCATATCCTTTATACAAGAAAAAGCAACTCCTAACTCTTTATATTAAAAAGATTCAGTGTTCGAAAGCAATTAATCTTATACTAACAAATGCATATTCATCTCACCTTCCTATGAACTGGGCCATGTATATGAACCTGCACAGTCCAAGTGATGAAACATTTTGGGGATAATTCCATTTTTGAAACAACTAAGTAGCTATTCTTTAAATTCCTCAGCAACTCCTTCCCATTCTCCTTCCCTCTGTCTCTTTTCCTTTTTGTCAGTGTAACAAATTTGGCATCTTGTAGCCTGTTTCTTTCCACTGAGACTTCAGAGTCGCTTGCACAGTGTAATTGTTAATTGTCAGTATAATTTGTCTACCCAGTAGAACTATCCTCAAGATCAGAACGCTACTCATGTAGATACACATAAACCACCCAGTCTAAACTTAAAAGTTATCCCTAACACAAACCTACATCCCTCTGTATTTACCTTAATTTTTTTCCAGTGCCAACAAGATAAAAAAGAGGGTTCAAAGACACTTTAATGCAGAAAAAGCATTGTGCTTTGGAAAGTACGAAAAGATGCTCCTGCACCAACAAGTGATTATTACTTCACTTGGATGTTGTACATCAGCAAGGAAGAGCAAAAAGATTCCTATCCACTGTGCAAAAATTTCATTTCAATGTGAAAGTGAACTGGCTTGGACAGGAGAATGATATGGAAGAAGCAAGGAAAAATCAAATGAGAAAAAATCACAGGAGTAAGACACATGCAGAGGAAATTGAAAGCACTAAAACATATTTCAAAAGGCTGTCTCAGTACTGTGTAAATGCAAAAGAGAGATGAGATCATGAGATTTTGCAGGTGCAATCAGATATAGTTTTAAATAAATTACTTGGTCTTATCCAAATATCTAGTATCATCCAAAAGGTTCTCTCTGCTTATTAACATAACATTCATATCAAGAAATTGTGTTTGTTCAACTCATTAGGACTTTTTTCCTTACAGTTATGAAACTCATTAGATTTATAATCATTCATTGAAATTATTCCATACTGTGATGAATGTTCTATTACATATACTGAATAATAATTCAATACTACTAGGCGCTTTGCTGTTTTATAGGCTTAGTCTTAGAGAATAATAAATTCTATGGAGGCTATACATGTATTTCTGCCTTCATTTGTGTTTGCCTGTTTACTTAAACAACCTTATTCAGACTCCACTGAGGCTTTCCCAGGAGCATCATCTTAAGATGAAACTTTTCCCCCAACCATACTTGCTTTTAGTCTAGATAACTTCACAGAGATTTTTAGTGATACAGCAAAGTGATGCTGGTCTGAACTCTAGGTTCATCCCTTCTAACTCACCAAAACAGAGTTATGTAAGTCCATAGCTAAAAAGATCACTCATCGAAATACTGAAGTTAGACGTAGATTACAAAATCAGGTCATGCTAGTTCCAGGCAATCACTGTTTTCATTTAATTTCTTGGTGTTTTGTTCCAGTTCACCTGCAATGTACTTTATAAATCAGTAGAAGAAATTTCAACCTCAATATAATTCTTAGGGGTCTGGGTTTTTTTTTTCTTCTTTTTTTCCCTCATTTGTTTGTTTGTTGTTTTTTTTTCCTGAAAATTATCATTTAGACCTGTAGCACAATGAAGTGAGATAAGGTAGCAAACATTTCTTGGGCTAAAGGAAATATACCTACAATAATTCCTAAACATCATACATGTCCAACTGCTATTCTCTTTAATAGTGCCCACACCATTTTCTGAACAAATTTAGGGATCCTTTACAAGAGAAAAACGAACATTTTAGCATTCATGGGTTCTTCAGAGTACCTTCTAAAGGTACTGAAAAATACTGCTGAAAAAATGCCATAAACACATTCACAATCCCCATGGTTTGTGCATTCAAAACTTTTGCTTATCTTCTGAAGTCGTATCTGAGCAAGATGAACATGAAAGCAGAGATTTCATGACAAGCTTTCATTCACCTGAGTGCCATCTGTATCTACTGCAATCCCATAAATGATCCATATGGAAATTTAAATACTGAGTTTTGAAGACAATTCATTTATATTATTTGCAGCTACTAAAAATGAGTTAAAGATATAAGCAAATTCACAGGTCAAAGTGTAAATACACAGTAAGATTTTTCCATCTTTCCTGCCATCCATTTTTCTTTCTCCCTGATATTCAAAGTGATGCACAAAAAATGCAGTACCAATGGTATTTTGACAAGCTTTTTCTTCAATAGTTTCAAATACTTTCCCTTCTATTTCATTTATTTTCTTTCTGTGCGATTTCATTTCTTTTTTGTTGAATGAGAAGTATCAAAAATTATGAAAGAGTAAGCATGAAGAAAATGCAAGGTGAAAAGACTGAAAACCTCAGCGATGCTCTGGCAACATCTAGAGGGGTTAGCCTACAACTGAGAAAGAGACCTCAGATCCTCCTTCAGGCTACAGAAGCATTTTCTTCTTTAGTATGGGACAAAAACTTCAACTTCTCTGATTCAACTTCTCCATCTAAAAATGGGTCAGAATTGCAGCACCTAACACTTCTTAATAGTATTATATAAATAGAAAAATATTCTATTCACAAAATATTCACAAATAGAAAAAGAAAGCAAAGATTTTAGCCAATTAATTGCAACTGTTTAAAACAAGAATACATAATTACTTGAAACCTAGCTATTATGGGTCATATACTCATTCCTTAGCAGCAGAAGTAAGCAATGTTTCTTCCATAAGCCTCTCTAAATCCTACAGATCAATAACGACAACACTAGTATCTCTATATAAGTACACCAGACAAAATGCATCAGTCATGATGATTACATCTCTTGCAGTCATTCAGTATTATAATAGGAATAAAATCCATGTGCTGGAAGACTAACACACTCACTGTCTCCAGTCTGAAAATTCATGTCTTGTTTTTTATGGAACAGGAGGTCACTGCGCTATGGTCCTGCACTTTGCCATTCAAACTGTCCTATTATACAGAAATTTACCACTCTTAGTCTCAATGGCACACTGTCGGTGACCTTAAGTGCATATTTATTTTTCAATAAAGCCCTCTTTCACTGACAGAGAAATGCAAAGTTACACATGTATCTATGTAAAATCAAAAATCAAAATGATGATGTAACACATGCCATATTCCAATCTGATGGCGGATTTTAGTCAGTCATAACACAGACATATTTTTAACCACCATATTTTTATTTGCATGCACGTGTGAAGGGCTTGAAATTCCACGGTGGCAAAGAAACGTTCCTACAATCAAAATGTAGTTCAAGCGCTATGTGGAGAACAAGCCATTATTACTGTCTACAAATATATCAAAGATGTGCAGTAAGTTTTCTTCTTCTGCAGGGCAGAAGTGCCAAGAGGACCTACAATTCTTCTGTTTTTGTGTTAGAATGAAAAATAGCTGTTTGAAATCCAATAACGCCAGTCACCCTACTTCAGTTCCATAAACATTCTTTAACCAGAAGTTTAAATTAATCCATCCTAGATTAGGGATCACTCACACCAGTTCAGAACTGAGCTAAACACTTTTAAATAGCAAAACAGTCATGCTGAAATATAACTCCTCAGGAATTGCTCAAAGGCAAAAAAATAAAAAAAATTTAGAAATGCTCTCTAACATTGAGGCCAGAGTTACTTTGTGATATATATGAAAACACTTTCTGAAAATAGATGCAAACATCCTTGGAGGTGAGGTGAGTTAGAACAGTGTGGAAGAGAATTCCTGTCTCAGCACTGAGAAATAAGTTTACTCATTTGTTTTGCATTTGTTTGGGTTTTTTAAAGACAGCAAGAGACCAGTAGTAAAAGGCTCAGAGCTACTAAGACTGAATTAACTGTGCATACATAAAGAAAGAAAAGAAAGGAAAAAAGGTTGGTCCCTACCATCTCCAACGAACTGAAGGAGGGCTAGATCAATTTGTCTCTTCCAAGGTGATCCTTTCTGAAGTGCTATTCCATAGCCTGTAGTGGCAAAGATGTATCCACTCCCTATTGTGACAAGTTTGCAGCCTTCATCTCTTCCAGCCTTGTAATTCAGCACCGCTGCGTCATAGATGAAAGCATCTAACTTCCTGAAATAAAATTTTACAAACCAAATCATTAGGGACAGCTGTTGTCAAACTTCTTTTGTCCTTGATTTTAGGACCCTGTTGAATATCATATGGACTCTTTGATATCATTAATACATATCCTGCTCTGCTGTATCTAAAATTAACAAAAGGCATCTATTTTAGTGAGGGAAAGTAGGACACAGAGTTTTGCATTTCTATTTTAAGGGATGCTGTTAAAAAATTCTGAGCAGGAGAAACCAAGCTACAAAATGTCTTGCCCTGTTATCTTTTTATCTTTGCTCTCAAAATAGATAATAAATATCTTGAGATGCAAAATTATCTCTAAAACCAACACAAATGACAATAGAGAATTTAGAATTGAAACAACAATAACCAATTAGCTTATTTAAAACACTGAGTCCAAAAAGGTGACTTTACCAGTTTTGCACACACACTCTTATTTCATGTCTCTTTCCAAAAATAAACAATGAAGGTGGAGGTTAAGTCCTTGCTAAGACAGAGGAAGGTATCGAAGCATATCTGATACAGCTATCTAAATCCTGCTTAAAAATCATAGAGAATATTTCTTTATGATATGCAGTTCCAAATATATTATTTGTGTACCTGGAGCACAGCAGGAATAAAGGAACTTGTGGAAAAGTTCAAGCCTTTCAGCCCATCTACCTAAAAATGTAAGAATGGGATAATCCCATTCTCTAAGGCATATAGGGAACACAACAAAATAGAGGAAAACAAAATCAGTAAGGAAAGGAAAAGAGGGAATGTCCTTCAGGGATAATTTCTAAGAAGCACTGTAAAGCAAGAGTTAGAAAAGACAGGCACATGGATATTTCACAAATGAAGCCAGTAAAAGTGAATATACAAGAAGAGAAGGCCGTTTGGAAGGACAATCACTTGCCAGCAGTAGACATCAATGAAAGAAAAGACATTCTTATACCTACAGAAATTCATATCCAATCTTCAAAAGGAAAAAGATAAAACTCAAGTTTATTTTGTATTGCTGCCCTCATCTGCAGCCAAAACCTTTAAGGTTTCTACCACTTGCACAAGACTAGCACAATACAGAGGCAATAGGAACCAACTATCATCTCAGCCCAAACCCCACCTGAATGACACACTAAAAGTTATTATGTCCCCCCCGTAACACACTCTCCCTTTTCAACATCCTTGCCCATCCCATCGGAGTCAGAGGAACGGGGAGGACACAGCTACACAACTGGCTTCGCCGGCTGGCGTAGGAGGAGCCCTCACCCTGCCGCCCTCGCTGGCACTGCAGCTGCCAGGCACTGCCGGCACTGCCTGCTCTGCCTTTGAAGAGCCACAGTGCATTACTGTGGAGCACTGCTAAAATTTTCTGACAAGACGCAAATGACAGAGGCTGGCAAAATACTGCTCATAAACAGCTGGGATCTGTCTTCATGGAAAGGGAATTATAAAAATAAATTAATTGTGGCACAAACAGGTACAAGAGCATCAACTTCAGTCACATTATATCAGTATGTACCAGTTGTGAATTCTGTTGGTGTTGAAGTTGTGGAATCACACTTGCCACTAGCTTAGATCAGTTTATGTTGATAAAGCTTTTAATTTATATCCACAGAACAGAGCGAGACCTAGGCATATCAGATTTTGGCTACTAACAGAAAAAAAAAACCACCACCGTCTTTCATGCATGACATAATTCAATATTTGCTCTTAAACAATCAATCAACAGATTCATATAGAACCCTAATTTTTGTGGAACTCTAGATCAGATAGCAAAGATGTAGGACTAAAGAATACCCTTATCCATCTCACATTAAACCAAGAGAAATAGCAGGAGAGAGTGAGGTGGTTGCATTTTATCTGCTGTCATGAAAAAGTGAAGAGTGAAGTTCCTGTCACTACTTATTGTACTTTATTGTTTCTCTTCAAGGATACTTACCCCAACAGTCACCATTCAAGTCATGAAATTGGAATTCAGTGAAGTAGTTAATTTAGAGAAAGTACAGGTGGCTCATGCAACCATTAAAAGAAATAGCTGGGCCATCATTTCCTTTGTTTTTCCACTCTTCCCTAAAACTCAGTTGGTGCAATCCTCAGCATAAAAGTCAGCTTAGCTCCATCACTGCTAAAGGTCTGACTCTCTCCTTCCTTTAAATGGGTAATTTAACACAGAGAAAACAATTGCTAAACATCTGGTAGGTGATGTGTCACAAATTCAATCTGGAAATAAGATATGGATGGCTACCTAGCACTGAGGGTAACTAAACTGGAAGAAGCCAAGAGAGTGTTGGCATACTCTCCAAGTCTACAGACTTCAACACAAGACAGACAGTTTTCTAAATGATGTGCTTTGATTCAGCACATCGGAGACAATCTTTGGTTTGTGTAGAGAGAAAGAACAAAAATCCACGTCCTTTGGGTAGGCGCACAAGGGAAAAAAAAAGAAAACTGCTTGCTGTACCCTCAAGATGCTTGTAACATTTCTGATCTACAGCAGACAACTATCATAATCAATACAATCCAGTCTCATGCTTTTAGACCTCCACAGTTATCTGTGGGGAAGGAAGGATACTTCTCCTCTCAGTGGATGCCTTTGGCTCAGGCAAGGGATCAGAAGGTAACGCTCCTTTCTGTGGGTACAGACACTGCTGCAACTAGCCTACCTAAGTTAAAATACGCTCTAGAATTTGTTATCTGTTTACTCTGGGATTTATAGTTTTGCAGTGTAAGCATATAAAACACATGCTGGTAAACACAGAGAAAATATGGAGAGTCAGCTATTCTTCTGTCAAAAAAGACTCAGGCAGAAATACACAGGAAAAATACATCTTTGCTAAAGACTCCAGGGCAAAAGCCTTGTGCTACCTCAGAAATCACACTCTTCGTCTGCAGCTTGCCTCCTTAGTTACTGAGCAGTGCAGTAAAACCTTGGGACAGAAAGACAAGGCAGAACCACAGTTTCACTTGCTGCGGACCCACCTCCCCAGCTTCCCACAGAGTCTGGCATCAGCTGCAGTGGGTACACACAAGGAAAGCAGGTTCTGAAGATGCAGAAGGCTTTACTTTTGAGGGTTTTCTCTGTACTACTTCTATAAGGTCACAATAAATCTCATTACACAAATCGATTTAAAAACATGAGGTACTTTCCTGACAGACGCTGGGTGCTGAAAGGTTCTGCTAACCAGTTGCTGCCCAATGTCTGCTGTAAATCAAAAAGTTGATTGCCCTGAAAAAGCCTTGCTGTCTACAAATACAAACTCATATTCAGAATATATTTTCTCCAGGGTAAATCTTATAACCTCTCAAGGCTTAATTATTTCTTCAGCATGTGCTGATTACAGAAGTACTATTCCTTGCAAAGCAAAGCTTCGGGACACAATGTACCCCTGCAGCTTGGGCAGGGAGTAACAAGCCACAACTGCAGCTCTCAGATGTTAGGGCAGCCAACATCTCCATCACTAGGAGGTGAATTTCCTGACGCTCTGAATTTTTAAGAGCTTTCAGACAAATTTAAACATCCCTCAATAAGAGTTTCCACAAACTGAGACAGCAAATCTGGGCAAGTCTGATAATTTTACCCTTTCCAAGTTGTTTGCAAAGATGGCAGTGGGCATAAGCTCTGGAAGACGACAAAACAGGCATTTATGGAGGCAGCAGGCTGCCGGAGCCTCAGAGGACTTTCCTTCCTGCTGTGTCTGTGTGGGGAAAGCCACATCTGCTGTTTTGCTTGGCACTGACAGAAGAGCCAGGCTGCGTGCACGGCAGTGACCGCTGCAGGCAGTAGCCCATCCTTGTCTTGTCATTCTCAAGGCAGGGCTGGCCAGCCTGGATCTGTGCTCCAGCTCACCCTTTTCTTCTTTCTCTTTTTTCTACAGAGGGTCTGGCAAGCCCCAGGACCTTTGTTCTTGTGGCAGCAAAATTCAGCTGTGCTACACAGCTGAGAAGCTTTGTATTGGTCTGAGTGCTGAACCTTCTGCTATTAAAGCTACATGTTCACTGTAAAACAGCTTACACTCACTGAGTACAGCACCCCACATCAAGAAAGACTCAAAGCCTCTTGCAAACCTTAGTCATGTAAAAATGAATCAATTAACTTGTCATTTCAGTGCAGCCACTTCAGGAGGTGATAAGCTTTGTCACATTGTGTAGGTTTAAATAAACTGCTAAGAATTATTAAAAAGATGAAAGAGAACTATAGAAACTGGAATGCAGCAAGAAACAAGATTTATAACTGCTATGAACTAGCCAAACGCGCCAGGCCTCTTCAGTGAATGCAGAGGAACAGGACTTCAGTGTTATGACTCATCTGAGCAACTGGCAGGTTTGTAAGCTTCCTCGGAACTACTGCAATAATCCTGGGTAGGAGAGAAAATAAACACTTCAGAATATTTATATAAGAGAGACTACAGAGGCAAATGTCCTTCATTACCTAGCAAGCACAAAGAGGAAAGGGGGCAGGGAGAATTTTAGCTCACACAGCATAGGAGAACATCAGTTGTTATAAAATGATGAATTGGAATAGTTCTAAAAAAAACACAAAAGAGCATTACTGAATGTAATAATTTGAAGAGGGAGATCTATGAAAAACAAATGTGGACAGTCTTGTACATAAACATTTATGAGCCACTAAGAAGTATAAGAGTTGAAAAGTCAGATTAGCTGTTGCAAAAACCCATTCTCTAAAGTGTTGCTGTACACAAAAAATGCCTCTGTAAAGAAAATTAAAGTTAGAGGAAAAGGTACAGAAAAGTAATTTCAGAAAAGCTGAAAACACTTCCCTATAATTTTTCCCATCTTTATTACTGGCACATGCTTTTCATCAAATTCCTATGATGAAATTTGAAAAGCAGGATTAGGAAAATGCTCCTTTATTAGTCATAGCTTCTTCCTCAACAACAGAAGTATAGCTTACCTGGAAAATCTTACTTTGCTTCCTTGACCAACTACATGATCGTTCAGCAATTTTTTTTTCTTGATGGAACAAGAGGGAAAAATCTAAAACGCAATCTGCTCGGAAGATCTGGAGACACAAACAGTAATCCAGCACACTAGAAATCAATCTGTTTCGGTTACTTTGTGTCCTGCTATGACCTGTGTCACAGTATTCAGAAAATTAGAGGGATGCTTTAATGCAGTGCCGTTTACTCACATTCTCCTATTTTACTGTCAAGCACTGGAGTTTATGGGACAAATAATACTTTGTTTCCATTGAGGATCGGAGAAACGGGAGCACGACTGAAGTCACTTTCCAATTTTCAACTACTGCAGTAAATCCAAACATACAATATCTACAGCAGAATTAATTTCTTGCTAAAGTAGGTACCATTCAGTGCAGCGTTCATCTGTCAGATCCAGGACATTAACTTCAGAATCAATTTTTCTCACTCTCATTTCTTTATGTTTTCTAACACCCCAAATATGTTCTTTTCATGGCCAGACAAAAGTTGTGTATTATTACTAACACAGATTTGACTTACACAAAACCAGAATGCATGTAATATATGAAGCGCACCATCATGGCAATTTGCTTGCATTGCATTTTGCTGTAAACAGCTGTATAGCAATGACTTTTCTACATTATTTTTGATGAAGAGTACCTTTTAACTCCAGTATGCACCTTCTGGGGCTTGTTCTGAAAAATTAAAGGTCAATTATATGTTTAAGAATAATTATTCATTATAAATTATATATAAGGAAAGACAGCTAATGAAATCAGATCTATTTTTGAAATTTGCCTAGATGAGTTAAAAAACTAAGAGATGTTATTCCTCAAATTTAGTTGTAAATAAATGCAAAAGAGAATACAAAAATTATTACATAGCAAGTGTCATACCTGTTTACTAAGGCTCCAGTCATGCCTTCTGAAAGCACAATATTTGAAATTTCTGTCTTACTACAAATATCAGACTGCAGGTCAGTGAATCCTCAAACAATACTTTTAACATCACCTTTGCCCTCCCCTCTTTACCCCCACCCCCATCATCAAGAACACTTTTACTTATTAAAGCTTTGTCTCCTAAAAGTAATTTTGGAGAGACACAGCTCATTTTCAAAACATTCTGAAAAAAACCACCACTTTTCAGCTTTTTTGCTTTTAAAAATAAATTGCATAGTCTGCAGAATAAATGCCTTACATAAGCCTTAAAGTAGCATTTATAATTTGGTATTAGGCAAAAAACAGTACCCACTTAAGGCTGGATTAAACATAACCATATATTTGAGAGACCATCAATACCATTGTTGGGAAAGCAGCAAGTGCGAAAATACCGGCTTTAAAATATGATGGATCTACATTACAGATATACAGATGTACTACAAGTTGAATAATTTAAATTTTATCCCTTCTTTGACCACAGAAGGGATAAAAGAAAGTATGTCAAGAGGGCACAATGCAAGACACAACATCATTTGTGCATCTCTAAACTATGTCCAGGGGATCTAATGCCAAAAAGTCACTGTGGAATGACGCAGCAATCAAAGGGACAGAAGGCTGCTCTGAAGACAAGGCTTCAATGAAAGCGCTCTAAAGTGACACTTTGATATTGCTGGAGCAAAAGAAGCAGATATTTAACCTTTAGCATGAAGGACTGATGATTTCTTTTACCCAGTTTTGACTAAAATGCATTTCAGGTTATCTGATGGCATTTCATCTCCAGCAGTGACTTCATCTTTTAGCACATATTCAAATAGCTCCATGTAGGTCTTAAGTTCACATACGCTGGATGGATTTCTTGACATCTTGACATCACCAGTTCACAAGGGGAAAATTTAACAACCACCCCCTTGCAACAATGCAGGTTAGCAAAGTTTAACCCAGTTAAATGATGAACTCATTAGCAGGGAATGAGCTTTCAACTTTTCTCTCAGCTCAAACTGTCCTCACTTCAATCTTCACACAGAAAATGTAGACACAAAATTCGAACGACCAAACTCTGACAGACATTGACATTAACACCATTGTGAGAGATTGTGGAGGCTTCACCTCGCCTGTCAGGGCAATCTCGGTCTGCCAGAAAACTGCTGTGAACCTTCCTGCATCACTTGGCTGTGGTTACCTGAACGGGCATATTCACCGTCCTCACTCACAGGAGATCCCATTCAACACTCTCTGTCCACCCACCTTCCCAGTCCCTATAACATTTCCCTTAGCAACAAAAAAATGGAAAATTTAGTGTGCCTTTATGATTAATTTATACAATGAAATAGTGTCCCACTTCAAGTCTCAGAAGCCAAGTAATGAAGTACTTGCAAAGCGTCAGTTTATCAAAACACAAAATTTGAAAAGTTGAGTAGGGGGAATATATTTTTAGATTAAAGGTTTTGTCCCAGTTACAATAGCATAATGAAGGATAAATTCAGCATTTTTCACCGAACACCTGATCTGATCCCCAAATCAAATGAATACTAAAACTTAGAATAGCTTCTTCTCAAAAGAAGAGGGGTTAGATGGGACACAGCTACTTTCACCTGTTCATTTTATTTCCAGGTACTTTGTAATATTTAAAGATGTTAGATAGATACCTGCATTGCTTAAAAAAATGGTAATACAGACACAGGAGATAACCTTTTTTCAAAAATATCAGAAGAGCACTCAGGTACCTGGTCAACCAGGAGAGAAAATACTGAATGGGCCAAAGTGTTTAGCAGAGATTTCTTCTTTACAGAATGTTAGGAAGAAAACCGTTACTCACACTATTAACTCCTTTGGATGGCTTTAAGGAAAGTGTATTTCTATTTGCACAATAATTTAGTACTTACTGTCAAAATTCATAGGGATAAATAGACATTCTGGAGCACGGCAAGCATCTTGCTCTCCCAGGTAGTTTTGGATCTTTGTTCGATGCTGTTAGGTATATATGGTTAGGAAGACCCATACACGGGCAGTAGATCCTCACTGGCTTAGACTTAGGTCCCAGTAATCTATGACACTAGCAAACAATAGATGCTTAATGAGGAATAAAAGAAACAAGGCATGTATGGACGCTCTTGTCCCTGAATATACCTTCTTGGCTTCAGATGAACAGCTGCCAAATTACTCACCTTCCACCAATTCCTTCAGTTTTTTTCTGAGCTTGCTTTAATATTGGTATTCACAACACCTGATCTCCAGAATGTAACTATGCCAATTTAACTCCACAAATGTGATATTCTATCAATCATTACGTAACTTTACAAAGGTCTGGTGCCAAACAGGGAAAAGACAGAGAGACTTTAAGAGAGAGAACAGAGAGCAAAGAGGAGAGACGGACCGATGTTCACTTTTACTTACACGATAACAACAAAAAAATCTTAAGTGGTCTACAGTTATTATTTCAACTTGTCAGTACTAAAGAGCACTACAGAACAACAGTTTCTGAAATTATTTAAGTATTTTACATCTCTATTTCTACTCCAGCTATAAGGCAGAAAGTATGCAGGCATAAAATATGATACCCCATGTATGATTTACGGCAAAAGTTGGCTGAACTCATCACTGCTTCAGATGTGGTCTAGCTCAGTTTCAGATTTCATTTGACTGAGAAAATTAAAGTTCAGTTCAGCTTTTTTCTAAGGAGTTCCCATGGTCCTGTCTCACAGCTCTACTGAATTTTTTATGTTGTCTTTCAGACCAGCTGCAGAAATGGATGCTTCTAAGAGTCAGTCTCCCAAAATGTCCAAAAGTTATATCCAAAAAAATGGTCTAGTGGGTGCCTTTGTACAGAAGTAGAACAATCCAGGAGCTAGTTAAATCAGTCCTCTATTTTATATTCCTGAACATTAGTTATAAGTACCATTGACAGTGAATTATGTCACACATTCACATTTTGGATTTATCACCCCCTTAAAAAGGGATGATCGCCTGGCACAATAATTTGCCCTTCCAGGGTCTGACAAAAACCTTTTAAATCAATATCCTACAGATCTGATGAAAATATGGACAGTAATTTTCTTAAACATTTCTCCTTAACAAAACAACATTTAGAGATACAAACTGGATTAATCACTCAGTACTTTCCTTTAAAGAAAAAAGGCTAATTCCTATCTTAGATTACAAGTTTTGTTGTAGTAATAGCAAATGCAGACTCAGGAAAATATTTTTTCAATCATTTGTGAATAAACAAGTTTCAGATTCAGTAGTTTAAACTGGTGAATTTTGAGTATCTCAAAAGATCTCTAAGGCTTTCATACTTTGAAAGACACTTTGAAAGAGGAGAACATCATTCCCTCTTCATTAAGATCAGTACATACTTCAACTACAGGCTGCTCTTTCAGTGACACCTTGAAAATGTGACTGGAGAAAGGATCATCCATCTAAAAACTGGTTATTTCAGTTGCTGTATTTGATTTTTTAATCCTGTTTTTGAAGCTTGTGAAAAACACAAAACCCAAGCAGGCTCAGAATAGAAAGCTTTGATGAGTAGGCCACAAGAAAGCAGGAAAACATCATGTTCTTAGAATGACAGCTGGATGTTAAGGATTTGATACATTATTTTAAAATTCAGTTGCATAAAGTAGTGGTTGTGCTAAAGCTGTCTCCAACACAGTTTCTCTCTTCATGTATCCAAACAGGCATCCAGGAGGGTTGCAAGCAATAAATTATTACAGACTACGGATACTTCATTTTGCCCACTGACATTTCCCTTTCTCCCTCAAACGCACTTCAGTCAACCATCTCTGGCAATTTCTTAAAAATCTGGTAAATGAATCGCTACATGTACTGTAACATTAAGTCTACGAAAAGGGTGAATATTCTCAATTATAAATACTGTAAGGTGTTGTCAACCAGAAACAGTCAAAAAATATTGAGCCACTAGATTAGAAGTTTAAAAATTTATGTCGGCTGAACACTTCTTTAAGTTCTGGTTGCAAGCTGTTACTATCTGCCCACAAGAATGATGAAGAACTTGTGCTTTTTATGAAAAATTAAAATATATAATTTTTCTCTCGAACAGGTAATTTCTCTCATAGCTTTCCCTCCCTCTTTTTAGGTAAAAAGGTATAAACCACAGAAAGAATAAAACCTAGAAAGTTTTTCCTTTGATGAAAATTTTGGTGACAATTTTTCTGTAAAAATAAACTGAAAATACTACAAAAAATACCGAAATTGGTTTTGCATCCAAGTGGAGATGTCGGCCGGCTGCCTAAAGGACAAGTTTGTTTTGGTTTTTACTTTAGGCACACCACCACTTTAATTGGCAGACCTAATTAACAGAAGGACCTCCTGGGCACAATCTGAATTGTGTTCCAGCGGACAGAAACGGGAGACGTTTGCCTCCTGGTTATGGCGGTGCCACGCTGCGGACGCTGCCAGCAAGTTTGTGTCTGCTCAGCAAATAACGGAGGGTGCAAAGCTGTGATTTGGATACAATTTATAAGCGCTGTAAGCACAACAAAAATCTAAGGCCAATAAAGTTAGAGTCTGAGGGTTAAAAGGGCATCAGAGCCTTCCAGGGTCTTCTCTTGCATTTGCTCCGTTTAGTACCACTGGATTCTAAAACAAAAATTAATAAACATATTGTTGTTTTCACACGGGAGAGTGTGCTTGCAGGGAGGAAATGATTTCTCATGCTGTTCAGTTAGGTACTTTCAGGTGTTTCTTCTAGCATTATTATTTGTCACTAAAAAATGCTGAGGAATAGATCATCACCTGTTCCTATCAAAGCGACTAGCAGCCCAGGACAGGCCTGCAGGCCGATAGTGTCTGCTGCGGGGACAGCTCAGAAGTGGCAATCCACTGCACCTGAGGCCGTACCTGCCGAGGCTCCGGCCGTGCAGAAATGCTGTCACCACGGCATTCTTTCCAAGCGGCTTCGTGTTTCCACCAGTATGCCGCAGACAACTAGGGAATAAGGTATTAAACTTGACGTGTATAAACTACCAAGCATAGCAATCTTTAACGGGAAGGCAGATGGAGTCCCAAGTAAACTTTAGCATCAAATCCCTGAATATATAGTCACAGCTGTGGCTGTACATAAAAACTGAAAACCACTCACGACAGCGAGGGGGGTCTGCAGCTGTACAACACGGGGCTGCTCGCCTGTGGAACACAAGGGATTCGTTACTGCAGTTTCCTTGAAACCAGTTATATTCTCAGCTTTTTGCAATGAAACTGAAATATAGTCCTCGCATCAATATGCTGCCACAACACAGCATCAGTTAGACCATCTCTTTTCTTGAAACAAGATATACACTGCGTGATGCTCAGCTGCAGTCCTCACATCCAGGAAAATTAAGGAAGTGAAGAAAAAAATCAGATGGATTCATCAGTGACAGGCAATAGGCAAGTGAAAGTTTCCCATTTTATCTCTATAGTAAGAAGAGACTCTCCCAATTAAATTTTCTAATTTCAGCCATTAGCAGTTAAATCCCACACAACAGCCCAGTGTGGATGTGCTGGGGCAAAGGTGAGAACATGAAATGCATTTCCAGTTTACTGCCATTGCATTTTCTCCTCTTGACAGTTTTACAGCAGAACACTCATACCCGGCGAAACACTACATACAAAGTCAACAGCTATGAGCTGATACAACCCACACCAAAGAATTGCAACAGGTAAGGTTGTTTTGCTTGCAAGAAGGTAGCATTCTTTAACTATAACCTGTTCTGGAAAAATATAGCAAGGCAAACAGAAGCAAACAAACCCAAACAGCCACTGTAAACATAACACAATAATTAACTACTTCCTATTTGAAGACTTATTCTCTCTTCAAGAAGCAAAATCAATAGGATCTGTCTCTCTGGTTCAGAGGGTTCTAGAAATGCACATTAATTAAACGCAGCATAGACAGAAATGCTTGCGATACATTTTTAGAACTTTATTTGATCAATAAACATTTAAAGAACACAGAGGAGCCACCACGGCTTTAACAGAGCTGGACTTCACCCACCAAGAATACATTAGGTAATATCTTACAGACTTTACTCTTCTGAATAAAGCTCAGGAAAACAACTGCCATTTCTGTTTTCATTAAGGAAATGGAACAAAACACTCTGGAGAGTTCCTGAGCTGCTCGGTCCTGCCTAAAGAGCAGTCTGGAGCTCTGCAGGGAGCACAGCACATGTGGTTCAGCTGATCCCTTATGTGCATGACACTTAGGGAAAAACACCAGTACATTTTTTGACAAGCTTGTAAGACTGTGATTACTTTCAGTACTAAGTTGCATTGAAGGAGGGACAATATTTTGCCATTTTTAAAAATATTAAGTAGTACATCAATAACAAGATGCATGGATTTTACTCCCTTTTAACAGGCCTGGTTCCAAACTGATACCTTTAACAAATACAGAAACTTCTGTTGTTGTTCACATAGTGTTTCAGCAACTTTCTGAGAACTTTATCTGTGAATCTCAGAAATAAGACACTATTGATAAGAGGCAGATATTACTGAGACTTTAAAGATTTTTTTTTTTTAGTATTTTCCAAAACAAAGGTTGATTTCTTATCAAAGGGGAAAAGTCAATATAGCTGATAAATTTGCCTTCACCATTGATAGCAACAAGCCTTCATGACTAAGCTGCAATGAACATGGGGATTCACCTGAAGGAGTAGGTATAATGTCAAAGTCAGTCTGAAGTAAAAGAATCTCATTTCCATTTTGATTTGCAGCATTTCCCAGTTGATTCCTTTCTAGAATGATCTTAAACATTTTCGATGCTAATTGAACAAGATAGGTCCAAGGCTACTCGTTATGTAGTGAAGTTGTTGTTCTAATTAAAAAAAACAAACGCAGATGCTTTCCTTGTAAGTTAATTTTTCAAACACTATTAGCTTCACCTCTCAAAAATGAAAACAGAAAGGGGCTGGGTATTTCGTTCAAGGCTTCCCAGACACGGATGTGTGCTCACTCATCTCTGCATGTACAGCAATACTCCAACACAAGACCTATCTAACCCCTGCACCAGACGAGGAAATAAAGGCAGGAACCTCATTTATTTTTTACACATTTCTATCCGTGTATCTGCCCTTGAGGTTTTTCCTAGCCACCTTAGTGACTGGACTGAAGCAGCTGATTTTTCACTTCTTGTGAGAAAGCAAGATAAAAAAACCAATTTGTTTTTTAATTTGTTTTCAGAATGAGGAAAAGGACATGAGCATGCCTCCAACAAAAAAGAAATCTTAGAGATATCTGTGCATTTGAAGCTTTATGTTTGTCTCCTTCCTGCTTTCTTCTTCCAGTTCAACTCAATAACATTATGTATTAAACACGATGGTCTCAAAGATCAAGATATTCCCAATACATCTCAAGAGACTAACGCTAATTAAAGCTGATCAAAAGACTTAAGAGTTAGAGATAAGCAAAACCAGACTAAACTGTGACAAGACGCTACTTAATAGTCTGATTCTGTTTAGATCAGATGCCACATGTGTAGCATTATTCAGTCACTAAGTATTGCCTGATTGCTGGTATTTTTTGCTCCACCTTAAAATTAGAATCAAACACTATATATATAAGGCATTAAAGAGGACTAAATCTTATGTCTTCAATTAAGCAAAAGTCGTTTTAAAAGTGAGATTGGAAATACATACAGGTTATACAGTCTTCAGGAATAACACAGGTACTATTTATTTTGACTCACAGCAGCAGTTATCAACCAGACAATCTTTGCAAGTCCTTCCCAGGTCTATAGTCCATAACTCTGTAATTACCAGGTTGTTCATCTTCAAAAAGATGTGCAGAAGCAGCAAGCTTTACCATACGTAAGAAAAATTGCTTGTTGTATGCTACCAATGATGAGGATGAAAGAAAAAAAGTACAGGAATAGCTTTGACAAGAGATCAAGATGGAAACAGACAAAACAGTCTGAAGAGGAAAATAGATGTTATATATTTTCTCGGAAGGAGAAGCAGTTTGAGGAAGGAGTGACAGGTCATCCTTAAAAGAGCAGTAGCAACATGGGCTCCATGGGGCAAGATGTATTAAAAATCATGGGATCAAGCGAAGTAGGGAAGGTGGAGGCTTCATCAAGTCTGGATAAGGATGAAAGGGCAAACTTTACGTGGAAGAGACAATCTGGTCAAATAATTCATCAGGGAGAAAGGAAGAAGACACAGCGTGAGTATATGAAAAAGGAGGAGTATTCTGAGGAACAGAACAGCAAATTTGGTAGAAAAAGTGAAAAATGATGGTTTTGAAGAATATGAGTCTGGGGAAAAAGAAGAGGCAGGCAATTGTAATACACTACCAAATACCTATTCATGCTTTTCTGTTCTCCTCACTACAGAGAATGCCAGTTGTTATTACAGTCCCATATTATACAGTCTCATCTCCTTCATTCAGGACACTTGGCTCCAGAGATCCCTGAGGGGTCAGCCATGGGAACTGCATTACATCCTCACCAAACATCTGAGCAACAAGGAAAATCTGGGTGGGCTCAAAGTGCCAGTGACAGGTGAGGATGACAGAGCCTGATCAGTTTGGTCACATAAATGAAATCGTCTTTCCAGACAGAAACCACTCTGAGGCAAAAAGAAGGTACAATCATGCTGTCTGATCTGTAACCGAGTTTTCCACCCAGAATTACCACATTGATTGGGTCTTTGCACAGTTCTTGCTGTGCAGAAACTGAAGGCAGAAAAATATGTAAGCCCACTTGACAGTAGTCTCCTGCTGGAATGTCCAAACCTGTGATATAAGCAAACACAAATTGACACTTCTATTGTGGGAAACTTCAGCAGCCGATGGCTTGCTGTTTAATCCTTCTGTAGGTGCCATCAGACAAAATACTAAGCAGCGCAGCTGTATGTAGCAGTTACTGATATTGATCTGGAAAACACCGCACATGGCAGCTTATTTGCACCATCTGCTACAGAAATGTCAGTCAAGGGGAGCAAGGTAGACATCTGGGGGTGTCCACACTGAGCAATCACTTTAGAACAGGAAAGAAACTCCAGCATGGGGAAACAAAAAAACAAACAAACAAATCTATAAAAAATTAATGGCTTATACTGTCAAAAAGCAGTAAAGCTTTTGAAGAAGAGCAGAAGCTGGCACAAGAGCAGCCCGCCTGAGTTGTAGTGAATGTCCTGAACTCGCCTCCAGTCAGGTAGCCCCCCGCTTTTCATGCTCAAGTGTCTGACAGGTGGCCTGATTTTAAAACTAACAGCATTTTTTCAGGGCTTTCAGTAGCACAAATGGTTGGTGAAAAGTACAAGGAATATACATCCCCTAAGTAAACTATCCATCCAACTGAACAAGCCCTAGCAATGGCTGAAATTAAGGACAGCTTCTTCTTTAAAAATTCACAGCAGGAATGGTAGCATTCAGCTGACTACCTATAATGCATAATTTAGCTGTCACCCAGGAAATATAACTTGCACAGGCTCGGTCAGAGCAGGGGCTCTGCCTCCAGTTTGGAAGACCTTGGGCGACGTTCATCTCACGTGACGTTACATGCCTATCCTAGGATACGACAAACTGTGCTTGAGAAATGCCAGTTGAGAATGCCTTGAGAAACGACGGCAGAGGGAGTCCAGGCAGCGACACAGAGACAGCAGAGAGGAAAACAGTAGGAAGGATAACTTTTTAAAGAATGGGACTTGCATTCTAAGGAAAGATTTGGGGACTTCAGGGTTTTTTGCATAAGAAATATGTTACAATCCCCTATATGTATGGGAGAAGGAGAGCAAAAATTAAAAGGACAAGCAGTTCCCAGAAAAGGACCAAAAGTAACAGCTTAATTTAGTACAGGAAGAAATATGTCCTGTGTTCACCATAAATAATAGCAGGTGAGATGTGCCTTGAAACAGCCACTAGAGTGGAAGTACTTCAATCCACTATGGATAACTTAGCCTTCTCACTTCAAAACAAATCTAAACAAACTATATTGATAAATTATGATTATTGTAATCCAGTATTATTAACAAAAATACACATGCTATTATCAAGCCTGTATGTTTAGAAACGATTACTAGAGCTAACACATTGCTGTCACCGAGATGAATACTGACACAAGTAGTGAGTCACTCTTACACCTTTTGAGGATTAAGAACAAAAATTCAGTCTCTTTGTCCAGCCAGGCAGAATGGGCTACTTCAGAGAGACAAAAGGATGGATGGCACTCAAGTCTAAATCTCAGATCTTAAGGAAGAAGAACAATAATATTTGCCAGAATATTTACCAAGATTGCTGGAAGCAGGATTAGATAGTACATTTGAGACTATCTCATCTCAACAGATTTTACGAAGATCAAAGTCAATGCTTCAGATGTGACAGTGAATGTACAGGGCCATGCTAATTAGAGGAGGGAAGAAAATGTTAAGAGCAGACCTAAAAGCATACCAAAGGGATGGGAGGTTGAAAAGAAATAACAAGTAGTTGCACACTGGCCAGACAAACAAGCCTTGTCAGAAATTCACCCTGCAAAAGCACATTCAGAGAGAGTCCTGCAAAGAGAATGAGGGACTGCACAAAACACCATGTTCTGTGTTGAGCCCCCACCCAAATCCAGGTCTCTCTGTATCACCTCTCTCTTTGAATTTGAGAAATACTAATTCTGCTCTTTGAATCTATTTTACACAGGACATCAAAGCTTCCATGTAATTTTAAAATAGTCATACAAATCACAGACAATCATTTTCCTTTCGGATAGCTGTACGGTGCGGTTGAAAAAAACAACCAGAGCCATGTACTCCACAGCATGCCTGACATCAGTCTCTTCAGTATCACAGTAAGTAAAGATCAATATTTCTCAGTTTCTGCAAAGTCTACAGTGTTCTTTAAAATCCATGGAAAAAGCTTACCCGGTTTTCAAGCTGACCAAGGCATCTTCAACTCCTTTCTGATTATACTTTGTCATGTAAAGGTGCATATCAGGGTAGTTGTTTCTGATATTTCTCTCTGTGCTTCCATTTGGGACTGTTCCAAATCGAAAAGGAGGTGAATAATCATATGGCCTTTGAAACTAGAGGGAAAAGGGAAAAGCAAAGTCTTTCAGGCACCCAAAATCTGAAGAAGGGCAATTTCAGGTTGAAAAAAACAGAAGTTGTATAAGCTGCCTCATATTTCTTCTAGGCAAATTCTGTGGGTTAATTCAGCTCTATTATAGCTGAAACTGTGTCTTCACACTGACTGAACTTACAGAAACATCTACGTGCAAAGTAAAAACAGCTCAATTTTGCACTCTAATGTGACTTTCTCCCCTGCATTGTAATATGGGAGGACAGCAGAAACTGGAGCAGAGAGATACTGGAAGACGTTCCTCATCTGCCAACACCTCCCTGGAGAACCCAGACTACAAGCAGACATGCTGGTAAACAGCAATCAAAAGAAAACAGTACTTTGTTGATAGTAATTTCGCTCTTCCACCTCAGCCGTGACACTGTGGGTCCCCACACAAAGAAGGCAAAAGATCACTTGCCCTGCTTGATGGGGAGCCTAACGCCCCGCTCCCGGAGGGGTGCAAGCGACCGCAGGAAGCTTGTGCGCAGGGAGGGACAGGATGAGGGCTGGCTTTCCTTCCACCGCCATGATTCAAGGGGGATAAAAGTTCTCGCATCATCCCCAGGGGCTCAGCAGCTACATCACTGGGCATGAAAAGGGCCTCTGGAGCTCTCACAGCTGTAATCCCAGTCCCTATTTACTCCTGCAATTTAAAACTACAAACCATTTGCTTGAGGTCATATAGGCTTATTCTACAATTCTACCCTCTATATCACTATTGCATCAGCACAGACAAACGAGCCAGGGAGTCTCTGCAAAGGAATAGCAATAGCTCAGGGCACACTCAGGTTTCAGATTTGGAAATCATTCAGATAATCTCACATAAAATTCTGCTAACAGACCTGAAAATTTTATATGTGCCTTTTCAAGATCTCCCTTTAAATAATAAGTGACACTTTAGGATTAAGTTAAAATGTCTCTTTAAGAAATAAATTTAAAAGGCCACTCAAATTAGAGGAACTATTGGCTAATGAGGAAATTCAATTGAGCATTGATAAAAGCAGTCACCCATAAATTCCACAGTAAAATGCACTCTGGTTTTGCTGTTGAAGTTACAAGAGCAATCTATATACTCTGTGCTGCAAGAGAAAGCTAGTATTTATACAGCTGATGCTTCCTTTGGTCTACATATGTAACATTTCTCTTTTTAAAGTTTGGTCTCAGGGCATCAAGAATTCCCAGGATCCAGTGCCAATTTGCAAAGAGAATACAAATAGGCTTATACAAAAACTGGGAGTATTTTCAGTTCCATCAAACCTTGACTATGAAATTATTGCTGCAACAGTATTTTCATGTTACAGAACTACAATTAAATGCTTCATTTTAATTAAGCATATTTTGACAAAGCATAAAGGAATGAACTCTATTTTTCTCTATTCATTTAGTTAACAGATGTCTTACTTTTCTCATTTTCCCTTTTCACAGCTTTACTGTTTAAATTATTACTTTGCTACTACTTTACACATACTAATTGACCCATGCACTAAAATTACACCGTATACTAGTCATGGTTCTTAGTCTATATTTGCTGCCTCCTTTTTTAAGTTTATTATGCAGCACCGAAACAAACCCTGCTCTTAAATATATGTCCAGAGATTCTACTGATACAGATGCAGCTTGCTATTTACATTATTTAAATCTACTGATGATGAATCCCTGAAGTAGTGAGATGGCTTCCAATATCTCCTAATATGTGTATCAAATTTGCCAGTCAGTAGAACTGGAAAAAATAATTAAAGAAACAACATCAATTTCAAGACCTGTAAAAATTGCTGCTGCTCACACAGCTGACATTTTTTGGAAACTCCGCCGCGGTGAGCATTCTGCAAGCTCAATTCCTAATCCTGGGGTATGGCAGGGGCATTGGGGGAACAGTGAGATCATGGTGAAGTATCCTGGTAATTTAGAAATGGAGTTTGGTTCCGAATATTCTCGCTTTTCAACAACATTCATATGAGTTTAAGATGTTGGGAGGAGTTTCCTCCTATAGGAATAGTTGAAGGAACTGAGGTATCTGTCCCAATTTGCACATTCCTGGAACACAAAAATATTTCTGCAGGAAAGCAAAGATTAATAAAAAGTACTAGTTCATTCAAAGACCACAGGGGTAACAAGCAGATGAATAGTTCCAAACACCATCCACAGACTGGAATTTCTTGGCACAAGACACCCAACCAATGAATTTTAACAATCACAAGGAGTTTTTTTTTTTAAATGATTGTCTGCTGCTACCACCTGCTCACAGACTACTTGTAAAGAAGAAAGAAAGGGTTCAAAATCTTCTTACTAACAGTGCACACATAACTAAGGTGTATAAAGTTCTCGTCCATAATTTTAAACTTATATTCCGTGAACTGACATGTCCTGGAGAAGCATATAGGTTCCATGATTGCAGCAAAGATCTATGTGGCATGTATGAGACAAGAAAGAAAAAAAGGATCAAGTCTTTACATGTACTCATTTTCCCTGAAGCCCCGTGATGGGAAATGAAATATATCATGTCTGCTAGGAAGCAATTTTCTTCCTAGACATTTTCTGAATGCTAATTTTTTTAAAATCATTAATAAAACCCTTCAATTGAATGAACAAGCCCCCTGCTTGAATCATAACTGTGGAGAGATCTACTGTTATTCAGAAGACTAACCAATTTGTTCTTGTTTCCCCATGCTCTGCCAGTTGCTAGAACTGTGGCGCACGGCAACAAAAACTCCAGTCTTTTGCTTTTATTTTGTTTTACCTATATGCCTTAATAAAACTGACAATGTCATTAAGTAAAGTGATCTTTCACAAACATTACATACTGACTTAATCTGAAGATTTGCATGCTTGCCTGAAAAGGCTGATATTCAGAGCAGTTGTTTGTTATTGTTCTGGAGTATTTTAATGAACTGTGGAAAACATTACTAAAATAGTAGATAACAGGAAATACTCTCCCTCTGCAAACACAGATTTTAACAGAAATTACGGCTGGTTTGGAGTGACAGAAAAACACCCATATTTGAACTGTCTCCTTTCTTCTTTTACCAGATGGAAAAAACTGACAATCTGATTTCTGATCTTTGAAAAATATAGTTATTAGTAATTCCAGACTATTATTATAATCATCAGTTACTGAAATGCAGTCGATATCTATGCCCAATAACCCTCAAAAAGCACTGTAAGGCTTGAGATATCCACTGGAGAGATGGATTGGGGTAAAAGGGTCACCCTAACTACCCCATCATCCATGCTGCCTTTTGACCTCAGCCTGCTCTGTTTTCACACAGACATATCTCTGAGTAACTGTGGAACTTGTGACATCTTGTTGCACAAAAATACAAAGCCAAGGTTACAAGAATACTGTGAAACTTGCAAAAATAATGTCATGGTTTAACCCCAGCCAGCAACCTGTAAATGGCGTAAGTAAGGCTTCCTCTTAAGGATGAAGAGAATCCCCTAGACCACATGCACATGGGACATTTCTTAAAATGTGACTGTGTGGAGGAATCACAGCAGATAAACTCTTTGAAAGACAATTCTGTCCACTGCTATCTACTCTCCCTTAGTAATCTTGTCTCTGTTTCACCACATGAAAAAGGCGTAAATGGTCTCAAAAGTAACAAGTGCTACAAATGCCAGCTTTGCTGGATACTTTTGGACTCATTTTCTGTACCTTTTTATGAACACAGAGCTTTTAAAAATCTTTTACATACACAAGAATGTCAAAATATAATTTTCCTCTCATTTTCTGAATAATTTGAGTTTATGAACACCCACCCCTAATAACTCCAGTACATGCTGTGCCACGTATTTCTGGGTGACACACAGATGACATGGCATTCAGAAATTCATTAGCAACATTATGAAGGCTGAGGAAACGATCAAGAGGTCTTAAAGCGCACAAGGGTAAACAGCACGTTATCATGTGTTTAGCAAACCTGGTGAACCAGATGCTAGAGCGTAACACATTTCCTGAATGGGAAGATACTGAATGCTGAGGGTCAGGGATGACCGCTCAGAGAGAGAGACGAGTTTTTTCCTGGCTTCTCTTCTCTATAGTCTACCACATATGGAGCTGGCCTGAGAAACCCCAGTATCTCTAACTGGGAATACTTTATTGCATTGACAATGCAGCATTGACAAAAGAGCTTAACTCTTCAGTTGTGGCAGTAGGGAAAAGGGGAGAGGGAAAGATTAGTAGACTGATTTATCTGCCCAGAAGCTTTTTCAAAAATTTACTGAACTTCTAGATATTACTTATTTAAAATTAATTTTACCCATACTTCTGTCCTTTCTCATCGGCCTTTGCATATCAGCACTTTGCTTGCAGCAAGGGTCAGAGCTCTCTACTGAACAAACGCAAAATTGTTGCAAATTCCTGAACTGTTCTCCTACTAACAACTTTGTGGCAACAAGGCAAAGAGGGGAGAAAAATAATTTAACATGAATCAGATTATATTCCCGTAAATTATCCTTAATTATTTGAATTTTTAAAATCCAAGAAACCTCAGGATTGTGGAGGAGGCAAAACCTGCGTATGACAAGAAGAATGTTTTCAAATAGATCATTACTTTGCTGGACTTCTGGCTTGTTTAATTTAATCAGAAAAGGCATGGCTCCCCTGATTTATCTCTATATACTTCAGGCAAAATTTGAAGAACTGTAAAATAAAAACAAAGGTGGCAGATCAAATAAATGATCAGCAGACCACACAAAAACAGATGGTATTTTCTGATTCAAGTATTTTTCTATTTTTATTTTGCTTTTTCTGGAAATAATATCCTACTTAGCAGAGAGAACAGAAAACCAACAAAAATAAGGCAGTTATTAGCCAAAAGCTATGGAACAAATACTGACATTTTCCCAGCCCATAGGTGAGAGAGGCAAACAGCCAGCAAAGAAAGGAAGATAAGGGTGCACTGGCAGACCTGAATGCTAGTGCTGTGCCAGGTGCAAGCCAAATCCTGCCAAAACCGAGGCTTCCCAGGAAAATGCTCTGTACTTTCTCACAAACAGGAGAAAGACATTTCTTAAATCCTTTTTCTTAATCCTCAAGAGAAGAATAGCTTTTATCTGTCTCTTACTAAGAATATTATCTTAAAACAGAAGTATATTTAACAGTCTTCGTACTCTTTCAAAGGTATTGTGACAACACAACTTAATGAAAACAAAACTATCATTTTTTCTTTCTTTTTATCTGTCTTTCTTCTAGCTGTGCTTGCAATTCATGCTTTGATACGTCAGGCTATCAATCAAAGGCTGGTCATAAAAAGCAGTTAAAACAAAAAAAACAGACACACGGCTATCTGAGCTGTTGCCTTCTTTTGAATAACAATTTTCTGTCCTTTCAGAAAAATCCCTTGTGATGTTCTCCCCTGTGCTATACTTTATTTAAATATTACTTCTTAATGTCAATATTTAGTTCCATTTTAAAACTACTGGGCACAAACTTGAAAACAGCATGCTCTTCATGTATTTTGTGCATATCCATCACAACAATAATTTTGCAAATGGACTTCAATCCCTCCATGCAATACCAGTCACACAAATGAAATAAAAAAGCAGCTAGGTTTCTGATTTATAAGACTGTTGATTAAAATTCACAAGTACAAAGATCTGGGAAGTATACTTTCAGCAGAAGAAAGTTCAGTCGAGCTAGAATATGAAAAATAAGCATATTTATTATTTGTCAGTTTGTGTGAAACTCGAGTAGGGTTTAAGTGAACTATCAGAGTCTACTGCTCGAAGTGAAATTCTCACAGAAGTTCTCAAATTAGGAAAGTGTCTTCCACAAACACATCAAAATTCTGTGCCTTATCCTATGTAATTTACGTCTCACTTCAACGTGATAACACAAAACCCCCAATTTTCTTATCTATTTATTTTTCCTATTTATTCTTGCCATTTTATACAAGGAAAACATTCAAACATCCACAGACAGCATGTATCACTTCATCATTTCTCTTTGCTTACTTGTGCTGGCACCACTTTAAGTCTGAACTCTTTCTATCACTTCCTTGCACACTACACAGAAAGCAAAAAGACATTTTTTCAGGAGCATTAACTGGCTTCTGATAATTACTGGATAGTTGCTGGCTTTATGAATATTTTGTCAATTAATATATTATTCATATGCCACACAGATGTTCAAATAATTTTAAATATGCCTTCCCTGCATTCAAACTGACTTTTCCATTTTTCAAGCTTTTGTATATTGGTGAAGCATTCCTTTTAATCAAACAGGAATTGATTTCCATCACAAAATGAAGGTACTTCTCAATCAATGCACTTACTTTTGCAAAGGTAACTCAAAGACTTTGAAAACAGTCTGATATTTTCATTCTTTGGCTCTTAGGCTTGTTAGTAAAGGGTTACACTCAGAATGAAACAATCCAGTTTTAGCTTATTATCTTGCTCAGTTTTTTTAGCACAAAGATTTGTGGGAGGATTATAAAGAATGGACACTGATGTCTTTTGAGCAGAAGACCTACCTTTTTATCACTCAGTCCAGTCACTTGGTCAACAAATTCCTCTTGAATCATAAATGCAGCTAAGTTGGCCGTATAACTAGCCAGGAAAATGACAGCAAAGAAAGCCCAAACCGACACCATGATTTTACTTGTCGTCCCTTTGGGGTTTTGCACAGGCACAGAGTTGTTGAATACCAAGCCCCAGAGTAACCACACTGCCTTTCCAATGGTAAAGGATGGTCCATGGGGATCTGTAATTGCAAAGAGCAGTTATTTTAGTTGCATGCCAAGATACCCTACATAATAGCAACAGATCACTCACAAAGACATGGTTTAAAAATACTTCAATACATATTCACTGTACTTCCAATGGAATTACAGGATTTACCATAGGTACTCTCTATTGTAAGGACATTCATTTCCATATTTGTAAAAAATAATTCAACATTTTCTGTGTGGCATTTAGTTCAAAAGTTTTAAGACAAAAATGGAAAGCATAGGTTTGGAGGAGAAGCAGACGGGTATGTCTCTTGCAGTAAGGTATGTGCCACAGTATGTCCCCTTTCAGTCTCCTGTGCCAGCAGACGTAAAATGGAGAACTGCGGGTTTAAGTCTTAATGATTCAATTCTAGTACTTTTCTCACCCAAATTATTTTTTATCATCTCCAGTCTTCCAACATTATGCTTTTTGAACTTTATGTAAGCATACTGAAGATCAAAATGTGTGAGTATGTCACCTACTTTTGAAGTAACTGCACCCAGAGGATCAATCAGTAAATCAACACAAAAGAGCGACCTGTATAGATATGTAACTTAGAGCAAACCAGACTCTGGCTACCTCATATGTTCAGAGACAGTTCTCTGGCTTCAAATGTATTGACATTACAGGTAAAAACCTGTCCTAGCTAATCCATTCGGTAATTTTTGTAATTCCTGTTTTCAGTCAGCTTTTAATTCATCCCCGAGTAAGAAGTGGTCAGCACGATGCCCTCATGCCCTCAGAGTGGCAGAAGTGGATTGGCAATGCTATTATCCACTTAAAAGGCCTTATTTGTAGAGCCCTATGAGAATAAAGGGAAGTTTGCTCTTACCCAGCTCCAGGTAAGTACAGTGCAATCATCACGTACTGCTCATCATCTAGTCTCCCTTTATCCACAGTGGAGAGAAACAGGCCTCCCCTGACTGTGACTCATTTGACATTTTATAAGTATCTATTTTTCAATTAAGTGCCAATTCAGACAACAAGCTGTGATGCAGACACCTGTAATATTACCTCCTTCCTTCCCTGCTCTGTCCATTTATCCAAGGGGATGCACATTACAAACTCTAGTTAGTAATTTAATTATAATTTATTTTAATAATAATTTAATTTTATTAAAAGAATAAAACCCCAATTGGGTATCCTCAGTGCATGTTCTCATTTCAGTAGAAATGCTCTCTAATACAGTGCAAATTTTTCACAGTGCAATCAAGCACAACATCTTAGATTATCCTCTTTCTATTCTGCAGCAGGGCTAAGAAGATAGAGTGCAGTAAAATAAACACAATGGACCTGACTTTTGGTTTATGAAACTACCTTCTAGAGCCATTTAAGATTGAGCTGATACAAGGATAATATGTATTTTCTGAGCAACAATGATAAGGAAAGTATATGCCAAGAAAGCAGTCTGAAGTTCTGTTTATGCCGCTGGAGATTGTATTACCATTGAGCTTCATCCTGCCAAAAATGCCTAGGGAAAGGAGTAATCTACATAAAGATTCCCATTTATTTTAAGCTTCCCATGTTCAAATGAACAGCAGTTGGATTCATGGCAAGTCTCTAGAGCTAAGTTAGGATGGTCTAGTGCCATAATATGGCTTTGTAGCTGTAAGTACACGAAATAATCAGTTCTGGCACACGAGTTGGCACAGAAAAGAACAGCCTAGCCCCTAGATCGCCAGTGCCTACATTCACCTTTGATGTTCCCTTCCTAAACAGAGTGTTTATTTTGGACAGAGGTTACACGTTTACCATCTTATTGAAATGACGACATCATCTCAACATTACAGTAATACCCTTTTTCAGGGACCAGCCAAACATAATCTAGAAGAAACCATTAGTTAGCAATAGTCTCCAGAACTGTGTTTACCAGGCTGGAAGATCTCGTTATAAAATGAGGCAAATACGATTTAGAAATTAAAAACAGGCTACACTCTCAACTGTAAAGAAAGGGAAGGATGAGGGCACCACAATACATGGAATCCTCATTCTCAGGTCAGAGCGCTAATAATATACAGACTGCAGCTTTCACTGAGAAAGGCAAACTCTGTATTACATTTGTTGTGCTTACATTTTGAAAATCAAGTTTCTATAACCATGGATGCTACACAGAAAGAAGCAATGCCCTTCTGCCACTGGCCTGATTTCAAGGCTGAGTTCATCAGACTTTTTATAGGGACTACATAAAACTATATACAACATAACTGCTGTTTTTCCAGATTATCCACCAAACCACACCAGTTTAGATCACTTTCTGTAAACTAACTGTGAATTCATAAGTCAGGAGTCTATAGAAATTATTCCATGCTTTTTTAAGCTGACACTCTACAACTGATACAGTATACTCACCAAACACTGCCTGAACACAACTCTGTCTGATATCACTTACCTTTCTATATGTCTTTATTCCAATGAATTAGAATACAAACACAAGCACGTAATCCGTCAAGAAATCATATTTTAAATGAAGAGCAAACATAGTTTCATAGCTGCTTTTACTGTTTTATTCCTGTTATGTTTATTTTAAAAGATGGAGGACAAGGGATGGGAAATACATGATTTTTTTGTAGCTTTAGGGTTGTGTAAAATGCAAAGCTTACCTCTCCCTTGTGCTAAGTTCCTGTTATATCCTACAGGACTAAAGTACTCAAATATAAAGACAGCCATGGCAGACACAATGAGAAGCATCACAAACATCATCACCCAGACAGAAGCACTAAAAGGCTCTGCAGGAAAACAGACAAGAGAAACAGAAACACAGTTCGTTAAACCAGTCTCAGCACAAGAATTCTAATGTCTTTGGCTAGGCAAGCCCAGCAGCTTTCTTTAAATTAGCGTGTACCAATCAAAGTGCTAGCAAATAACTAAGTAGCAATATATAAAGAACTGCTGTTAGCGTTTATACACAAAATTCATAAAGTCAAAATCTTAATGTAAGTTAAAATTAAAAACCAAAGCCTGTCTACTTTTCTTCAACAAAGCCTTCACTGACAGAGTGGCAAATAATTGGTTTGACTCACTGCTTATTCAGTCTACAAAATCAGGTAGCCCATTTCTATTTATCCTGTGTTATATGCGTTTTTCAACAGAATGGTCCAACCGTTATGACTGTGTTTCTGCAGAGCAAAAGCAATTAAGCATATGTTTAATACATTTGTTAATTCAGTGAAGTAGACTTCTCTCTCTTTTTCTATCCAACAAAAAGTGTTAGGGAAAAAAGCTAAATACTTGCATTCAAATTAAATTTTTTTGTTTTGGAATTTTTTTCTCTCTGTGTTCACTTTCATCCACCTGCAATGAAGGTGTTGGTTTTACCAATTGCAAACACATCCTTTTGAAAGTCTTATTCTCATCTGGGAGCAAATTTCTTAAAAGCTTTTTAAGACTGAATGTCAGTTTGAAAGACAGAAAAACCATGATTAAGTAAAAGAAGGAGGTTGGAACAGAAAACTAAAAGCAGTTTCAAATACCAGACTAAGCACCAACTTTTTGAAAGGGTTGGATATGGTAACAGTATGTGATAACACAAAGTTCTTAGATACCATTGTGCCCAATCACAAATTCTCTGTCATTTCAGAAGTCCCTGTAGTAGCTGTCATGGTATAAGGATATATGTAAGAAAGGTTTTGTATGGCAAAATTATATCTCTTTATCAGGTCAGCTTCTCTGGGGACATTTTGTATCCTCATTTTGGTAGACAATGCAAGTGTGAGCATGCTCTGAAGTGTGAGAAAAAAAAATCTTAGTATACTATTTCAAATTAGGACAGAATCAAGAAGCACTTGAAATGACATGAAATTAGTGTGTTCCAATGATTTGCCTGTTTTTGAAAGCCCAAGAGGTTCCTCCATCCTAACTTCTTCATTCTTTGAATTTAAATTAAGATTTGAACCACTGAAAATTCTTCCATCATTGCATGAAGTGACTACGAGTGAGAGTTGAGGTGTGCTAAGCCCAATAGCCCAATCTGTACCTTGCCTAAGTTAGCATGAGTGATTCACCCAGAACTAGAACGAAGTTTAGTAATTTCGGCCCAAGCATGGAGATCTCATGAGATCATTTGCCTTTGCTACAATTTTTTCAGAAATTTGGAACCAAGAAGACCAAATTCCAAATAAAGCCACTGGTGATTTTGGATGCAAACTAAAAAGATAAGGCAGGGAGATTGTAAGCCAAACTGTTCTCTTTCTGTTTTTACGATAAGGTTAAGGAACAGCTGGTTGGTTGTTTGGTGTTGTGTTTTGGTTTGGTTTGGGTTTTTAATTATTTTGCTTTTAAGAGAGGTTATGAAATTCTCTCAATTACTATAATTATTTGTTTGGAAGAGAACAGTAAGTTAGCAAAATAACAGAATTCTTAAAAGGCAGAGAAATATCAGATGCAGACAGGTAAAGGACATTATGTAGGCAAATACAGTTAATAACAAATATTCTATAAATTCACATATTAACTGGATTAAATTGGAATTCACATAAAACTATCGTACAATTTCGACAGCATTCTCATAGAAGAAAGCAAAGCTGATAAAACTCTTATCAAAAGCAACAGTGTAGAAACAGCAATGGCAATTTGTCAAAATCTGAATAAGGCAAAGGGCAAAACAAGCCGATGTGAAAAAGTGAGCTGTAAACAACAGTTTAAGCAGAATGCTCTTTAATAATTTAAGCAGTCTGGTAATGACGTAGAGGATTAAAAGAAGCAATAGGAAAATAAAAAGCTATTTAGAATAGCAAGCAGTAAGACTGAACAAGTACAAAATCAGTTGAATAACAAAGTCGATCTTCCTGTCATATTAGAGATCAAATTACACATTCAGCACTGTTCTTTGATTCTCAAAGGACAGAAAGAGAACTTCCCTCAGGCAAGCAGCAAGTTTTATAAGAATTTTCAGTAAAGCTATCATATGGCAGAAAAATATTAATATATGACTTGCCAGTGTACATTTCAAATGACTGGCAATGGAGAACATTGAGCAATGAAAAAGATGTCTTACTCCAGTAACTTCGAGTTTTACCTCCCACCACCAAAACCCATATTTAAACAATACATAAAATAAATGGGGGCATAGATTTCCTATTGTATCAATGCCTCCAAACAGAAAAATGACCTCACCTATGAACTCTCTCCCTCTTAAAAACATAGAAATTTGGATTTGAGGTTTCCCTTATTTTGTTTGTTTGTTTAAATAGAGTTGAATCTATTCTCCACAGAATCTTTAAAAAAAAAAAAAATATCTATTTGTGGATCTAGTACATACAAATTTTAGTACAATATAATAATGTTTTAATGTGGATAAAATTCTTATTTGAAGAGGACACCCACATCAGATTCAGAAGACAGCAGATCATGAGGAAGAGGCTGTCAGCCCATCAGTTACTTAAATCTAGTGGACACAACCACTGAATGGAAAATCTAGTTCAGACAAAGTCCTGTACTTGTCTACATTCATAGTAACAAATCACAAAAACAGGTATTTCATAGCTGTAATCAAGCACTATTTTTAAAAAATACTATTGTATTTGACAGATTTTTAAAAAAATCTTGAAAGAATTATGTAAGATGACTCTATTCTTAGACATTCACTTAACTGAAACTTCAGTCTGCGAATAAATTCAGTTATCTGCCTGATAGTATTTTGCATGGCAAAGCATTTTACCACTATGCACACCTCATTGAAATACACAGTCAATTCCAGTAAAGTGGCAGTTTCATCTGCGTCCAAAAAACCAGAACATACTTCTGAGAGCACGGACTTGATTTATTGGTGCAGTAAATCAGATTTCTTCAAAAGTAATGCTATTCTATAGAGCTTTATAAGAAGGGGTTATTTTTGCTTTTTGAATTATATGTATGTCCCACTAAACCAATAACATTAAATGCATTTTAGAAATTTAATAACTATGTTGTTGTGACAAATGCAAAAGCAGCCTCTCTTTTGATGGCAGCTGTAAGCAGGTTTTTAAGAGGTTAAGCACAGTCCATAGTAAAAATCAACTGCGCTTGCAGCACATTTAGAAAACACCCCAGTACTTATATTTCAAATGGTAATTTCAACATGCTGCAACTGCAGTTTTAAAAACGAATTAACTTTACAAGTCAATGAATGATAGAAATGAAAAGACACTATCTGAATATTTCCATTAGAAGTACAGCCTCTTATAATTTAATTTAAAAGTCTTTCATTCATTAAACAAAACTATTATCCACCAACAAAATCTGTTTAGGTATCACCATGTTTGGGAAGTTATTTGATTACTCACTGTGTTATACTTATTTGCATCATCTCTGTAACGTGCCTTTATGGAACAGGTATGAGAAATAAGCTCTGTGGCTAAACGATGATTCTTGTGCAAGAAAACCCAATTATTTGCCCACTTGTAGCTGATACTGCACCAACAATCTGTTCCTTAATGGCTACAAGCAATTTCAGTGGAAGTGAAGAACTTACTTACACTTAGCAATCTAAAAAGAAACCATACAATCAGTGATGCAAAAATGGCATCACCGCTGACCCAATGGACTTGAACATACTAAACTGTTCCGTAAGATACCTGGAAAATACTGGCCTTTTTTTTTTTTTTTCTTCAAATTTAGCTTAAATTATTTTAGTGTCCCTAGCACTATTTTCCTGTGCAAAATATCTTTAAAAAATACTGGGCCCAAATACACTATGAGGAACACAACAGCATTCCGGGCACTTTTGATCCATCTCGTGCCTCATTCTCTTTTCAGCTTCAGGTAAATGCAGGCTAACCACCAAATACAGAAGTAACAATAAGCACTGAAAGAGAAGGAGAGGGAAAGAATGAAAGAAGAAATGGACAACTGAAACAAGATGCAAACAAGGAAAGAAGACCAAAGTCCTTATTTCTCTATATCCCACCTCCTTTCTGCCCAGCCTTTCATTTCTTTGCTTTATCTCCACTGTTCAACTGCATCATCACCTCTCCACTGTTCAATTGCATCAACGGAGAAAACACCCAGCAGCTCTCCAGTCAGTAGTATGGTGTTCAGAAGCCAGACGTAACTGTTACCGTATTAGCAGTCAGGTCTCTTCTAATCATAAGGAAGTCTCTTTTTCTTAGCTGTTCTACAAGGGGTGTTTTAATTATTTTGCGAATATGAATGTTCAAAAGATATGAAACCATTTATAATGGGCTAAATAAGCCTAAATTAGTCTGTAAAGAAGCAGTTTTTGAGGAAGTAATTTTCTGAACTGAAGATTTTGGGGGATTCTTTTTCACATTGAAATCACTAACATTGGTTTTCACTTACTGCATCTGAAACCAACAGCACTATCTTCATGTGCTAATAATCATGTTAATCAGCATGTCAACATGGCACAAACTTCCTAATGTAAAATTCAAAATTTGACAAAAACATGTCAATGCACTGTATAGTTTAATGAACCATGAAACCTACCCAACTCTACAGAAATGCAGTTAAATGATCTGGATGGGTTGGAGAATCATACCTAGAAAAGCAGATGGTGAAACTGTGCCATTGCTCCGTGACACCATGACACTAATCCCAGTCTCAACAAATGGCACTGAAAAGTCAACCACTTCAGAGCGCTCTTCATTAATAGTGAGAGACCCCACAGCCATAACTGCACGATGATATACCACCTGATCCACAAAGAGAAGACAACACCAATATTACTCAGTAGAGAATACCTCATTTCTGCAAAAGAATTAAAACCAAACATTGCTAAGTTCTTACTTAAGAGCTCTTTTACCTAACAGAACTTACTTCACCAATCATTCCATTCCACACATTATTGACTTTTTTGCCATGCTTCCCATTAGTCACCAAATACAGGTCATATGTGAACTTGACGGTTTTCGACAACTTCTTCAAGATATCGATGCAGAATCCTTTGCAGCACTTCTTTACATTAGTTCCCTCATTAGTTGAATTGCTGTCAACAAAGAAGAGAGACAAACATTTCTACTGGGAAAAACAGGACCACAACATCAAGATTCAGCACTCTGTGAAACAACATTTTGTCATACTTGTGAGTGACCATGTTTTTCTGAATTGATGGAGAAACAATCCACAGGATGCTTTACATGGTGTTTGTAGCTCTCACTAATCATAATGCAGTTGCTTGATGAGAAATAAATAGAAGATAAGGGTAGACTTGTACGGCATGCTTTCTGCTGCAGTATCCAGCCTACTGCACTTCACTTCTCCATCAAGACATATAGTCTCCTCTTACTAATCTCTCTCTTAGACTCAGATTAAACATTTATTACTTTTACTCTCCAGATGTAAGACTACATGTCATTTAGTTATTAGAGAACTTCCCAACACCTAAGCTATACAAAGGCACAGCAGTTCACCACACTGAAAATGGATGCCACACCTTTTTCTGCACTTCGAGAAGGTGAATTTCAGGCTGCTTTTGAGCGCAAAAATGAGGGCTTTCCCTTTCTTTCCATTTCATGATCTCTAGAACTTTCTAGTATAAGTGTCTTCAGAAGCCAAGGCAATATTTTACAGCCTTTGAAAGAATTAAAAATTAAAACAAAACTAGTTTAGAACTTGACTAAGTACAGTTATGTCAAAAAACATGTTTCTCTGGACTTCAGGAAGCATGTGCACAACCATTTAGCAGTCTCTGGAAATCTTCAGAAACATGCATTATATTCCCTAACATATGCTTAGTAAAAAAATGTTGTTATATTCAGTTCATAAATACGTAGACTGAAGCACGGAACGGGTGAAACAACACTGATAAATGCACAACAAGAAAATTTCCACTGATTTCTAATGACTGCTCCAAAGTTATAGAGCAATCAAAGCAGGGGACTTTTCTCTAGATGGTAAGTCACAGTGGTATTTTATGCTGGAGTAGTTTATCCTGTACCAAATTTCAGCATAAACATACATTTTCAATAGAAGACATTCTCAAATTGTTAAAGATTAATTTAAACAGGCATATTTGAACATAATGGGAAACAATTCAAAGAGAACTCATTAAAACAATCTTATTTTAGAACATAATCTTCTTTCACATGACTGAAAAGGGCTAATTCTAGTTGACTTTGAATTTACTATAAACTTACTGTCTTCTTGTTAATTCTATGTGACTTACATGTATACAACCAGAACCTTTCAACTAATTAAAAAGGAAGATATGTAAACAAGAGCATACCATGTGGGAAAGGTAAAAAGAAAGAGGAAATGAAATCCAGAGGGAAAAGCAAAGATAGGAAGCAAGAGGAAAAGAACAGCAAAGTATCAGAAACAATTATACAATGAAAGAAACAAAGGCAAGAATGAGAAAATTGGGGAATATATTTTGCACTCAGGGAAAAAAAAAGAATGCTGTGTATTTACTTACTTAATTTTGACGAATTTACGACATGGCACAGTGTTTTTTTGGCAGCTTTCCATTAAAGGATCCACATCCTCAACAATGACAAAGGGAGCCTCCTCCAGGGTGACAATACTCAAATGGTTATCGTCTGGGTCGCTGTCTGCAAAAGAGCTGTACCTTGGCCAGACAGAGTACTTCAGGCTCAGTGAGTTGTTCTCCCATTTCCCCACCTGAAATGCCAAGATACACAGGCTGCTGATACATGCTTGCTTGGTTTTGACAAATGAGATCTAATATTAAATGTGCTGGGATACAGGTACAGGAAATTACATTGCAAAGACAGCTGTCTTGGGATTTTGTTATTAAAATTACTTTAAAACTTTTTAGTAATTGCATGAAGTGAGAAAATGCACTGTGGTAAAGACAAATAAGGTAACGTTATTTTAAGAGGTAACAGCTTTATAAAGACTGGATGACATCAGTTAACACTATCTATCACCTGGCTGTAGCTACAGTGAGATTTGACATGCATCATTTCCATTTGAGCCAGAACAGCAACCAGATACTCCATGTGTAATCAGGACCAATTTGCAGTAATAAGAAAACAGTTCTCAAAAAGAAAAAAAAAAAAAGAAAAAGAAAACTAACCCCCACTCACCCATACACATCAGACTGATAACCAAAGTATAATATCATTTCTGTATCTTCTCAGAAGGGAAGACTCTTCTATTCTTATAGTTTGAAAAGCCATTGTGAAAGCCTTTCCCTAGGGTTCCATCGCATCTGAGCCAGGCCAAACCACGTTTTTAGTAAACACAAGTTCAATTGTGCACGATTTAGCTCTTATTAGAAATAATGTATTTTATTCTGCTTTAGTTAATGCCAGCTGTTGGGGGAGTTTAAGAAAGCATACCCCACTTTACATTAAAATTGTCTATTTATTTACTATTACAAATTATCCCTTCTAAATTAACCCATATTTCTTTCTACTTCCAGAACACCAGGAAAGGGCATACGATTTAAATATTTTGAAAACTCTAACATTTTCTTCCTCAGGCTGTGTTTAACTACTTTGTATCCATAAATCTAATTGCATGTTTTATCTGAGTAGCAACGACAGATAATATAAAGGAGCTAGCAATCCACAAAATTTATAACCTAATGCATTTTAATAATTCTTCAGTTGCTTAAGCTAAACAGATTATAACATAATCATGAGACTGCTAAAATATTTGTTTTGCAAGGAAAACGGTGGGAATTAACAATACAATGAGAGACTCAGATCACCCAAAAAACTGTAAAAAAATTGTCACCTACCTTCTGTCTTCCAAAGACTTTAAAATGAATCACAAAAATTCCCAAAGAACATGCTTTATATCCATTCCTATTTAGGAGCATATAAGCACATGCCCCTTGCAGTTTCCTCTCCATCCTGTTTATAAGTCAGGATGTTTTGCTGAACTTTAATGCAGGAGGCAGAAATGCCAAATCTCTATACACTTAGATTAGGAAATTCAAAATATCTCAAGGGAATTAGGAATTCACACCTAAATCAACGGGAACTGGGCATAGGATTTATACATACAGTTCTAGTATGAAATTTAACGAAAACACAATGGATGAAGTCTTTGTGAGAAAAACTATTTCATACACAGGGAAACAGATCTATTTAACTCTGTATGAGGCAGGTATATTGCAAAAATAGTTTAATCGTCACTTTATGGTGTGTAATCGCTTTCACAGCAGAGTCTGTGCTGGCTTACGTTAGCTTACACGGTGTCGTTCATATCTGTGCCCTAAGTACACCATGAAGTTGGCCATCTGGAATGGGGAGATATCCAGCCAGCTCAGTACTTCAGTCAAACAGGAAACATGCCAAGTAATACAGTGAATTTCAGAAGTGGAAAATGTGCCCGACCGTCTGCCTATTCCAACCAGCAAGAAGAAATGAAACATGACTGAGGCTCAGTTGCATTTGTGTGTTCAGGACTATAGCAGCGGCAGCACCTGCCTTTCGAAATCACTTGATACAGGATTCTGGAAGGAGGCAGATCTGCCTAATCCTGAAGCACTTCCCTCTGCAAGCCGCCCCCTGCACTTCCATCACTGTCACATGGACCAACACAAATACGAGCTGCCGCGACAATATGAGGTCATCTGATCCTAGCAAAAATGTAATGATTGTTTTGATGCTGTGAAAAGAAGAATCATGATACTCTTTTGTACTTCAACTGGAGTAACTGCCATTTTATTGTTCTGAGGAGGATATAACCAGTCATATTTTTAAATGTTTGAATTTGGGGATGTGCAAATTTCTTCTGACAGTTGTATCTGTATGGAAGTATTATGTGTTGAGCAAATCTCTAAAGTAAGGTACAAAATTTTTTATCTGCTGCCTTCCATGGATTTACGTCAATATCCACTCCTTGTAACCTTACTTTTAAAAAATAATTAAAAATTAAGACCTTGCCTGGGGTCTTAGGGGCATCCCTACTTCTCTGTCCAGATAGGTCTCCTGCTGCAGTCCCAGGGTGTCACAGTGACTTCATCTGGGCTTTATACGGTGCACAAATAGCATGTCCATTGCAGGTCACCCCTGCTCACCAGTACAACGAGTAACCCACAGTGTCAGAAAGCACAATGGAAAAAAAGCACAAGAGAAAGATATCAACGTCATGAAGAACGGTAGAAAAGCGAAAGGTAGAAAAGCTCTGAAAATCCTCGCTGGTGGGCTAAGAATGGCAAATGAGAAGGGTAATAATTTAGAAAGAGCCTGTAGGTCACTCCTTTTTTTGGGAAATGCTTCTGTTGGATTCGTTTGTTCTAATTAATAAATGGTTAGCACAGGCATAGGATTTGCTCTGCTGCTGATGCTGGCCTCACAAGTGAACAGTTTCCATGTTTATTTGGTATTTTGATTTTAATATAGCTATACTGTTGAAGATTACATGTTACACTTCTATCATTCTGCTACAATTCCGAATGATCAAAACACTTTTTCATTTATTTTCAGTGGAAGGTAAGAATTTAGTTTTATACAATTAAAACACATAGTCAAAATATGGAAGGATTTTTATATTTGTATTAGAAGCTTTTTAGCTTGTACATAACTAATTATAGCATTATTATTAAGAATATGAATTGTATTAATTATTTACACAATGTTTTGTATGTTCATATATTATTTAGTTCTTTTAACATCATTGTGCAATTGATAGTATCACCTTTTTATGGGGTGGAGGGTTGAAATGACACAGAAAACCTGTAGAAAAAGCAAAACTAAAACATAAGCAGGTTCCCATCATAATAAAGAGAATTTATGAAATTGAATCCATATGTAGGTGTCCTGCAGGATCAGCATTTACATCACTTATGGAAGTCAGATCTAGTATTATATCCAGGCAATATGTTTCAAACGCCTTTAAAACCCTCAAATGCTTCAGGGAAAAAACCAGCACATGCTCATTGTATTTCAGAACATTATAGAGAGGTCTGTTTATAAAACGTAAGAGTTAGTGTGCAAACCCAAATGTTAAGTCCTTATTCAACACTGACTGTTAAAGTTGCTTAACTATGACAACAAAGCAAAATATCTAAGCTGTTAAAAGCATGCCAAGTCCTGGTTTCACCTGTGAAGGTCATAATAAATGCTATAGAATATGAAAAAGTTCATAGGTAAAATATGAAAAGTAGAATATGAAAAGTTCAGTTGCTGCTCTCAGTAGGAGTCAGTGGTGATATTTGAATAAACCATGTTCCAGTGAAATAGTTTACCAACCTGGACAGCTTCAAAATTCAATTGCCTCCAGTGTTTTGCAGCACTCATTTTCAGTGTGCTACTTCGTGATCATTACAGCTACTGATGAAATGAACTAAACACGGCATCCTTTGACCAAGTCCAAGCATCTAGATCTGAGGTAGAAGGGGTCAGTGTTTAAATTATCATGCTTACCTACTAATATTGGTATCCCTGATACAGATATTCTTTATGCAACATGTTCTAATTTTAATGACAAATTATTTGAACACTTGAACACATTGATTTGCAGGTGAAATCAGAAACCTCTAACAGGGAACAGTAGTGAACTAACTCTACATACTCTTAGCAGAGACCAGAAACGATTTTCATAGCCAGTCTATCAAAGACTAACAGGTCCACAAAAACAAAATAGTGGTAAACTCACATGTAGGATAGAAACACACTGCCTCTACTGTGGAAATGTTATCACTACAGTGAAAAACTGCTATCTTATTCTTTCCACCTGCAGCCTAAAATTTCCTCCTTGTAGTTGATCAATCTCAACGGAACTCTTTGCCATTCAGAAGCTTTTTCTTATCTCCTCAGTCGTCACGCCATCACTGCTTCAACAAGGGTAGCCAGAGGACAACAGGGAGTTAAAATACTGCACAGGCCTGCCAGGATGCCAAAATTATATTTTGACACGGTGGGAGATGGGTAGAAGAGAACTTTTCCGAAGATAATTTCCGTTGTTCTAATTTCTTGAAAGAAAACAGTTCAGAAAGTGGGCTTTTTACTGTTCAAAACATAAACATACCATTTGAAATAGCTTGTAAACAGAAATAAAGAAGTATTAATAAAGACACTGGATGTCTACTTCTGGACTTGCTATCTAGAAATACATGCTAATTTATCAGAATATGTAGAGATAAATTTGAGGTAAAACAATTTCAACTACTCCAATCTATTATTTTACTTTGTTTTGTTTGGGTTACTGATTCATAGAATTTGAAATTCTAAATTTTTTTTCTCTGAAACAGAATGGAAGCATTTTTAAGATTTCAAGACTTTGTGTCAGTCAGGATAGTCATTTCCCCTAGCTCATGGAAGCAAGACTACTGCCCCAGAGAACTCAGCTGAAAGCACAGCTCATTAACAGCAGGCATCCAGAGACACATTCCAACTGCATCAAGAAGACTCTCATATATTTGAGATGGTGTGGCAGGCCTAGCCATCTTGAATTTAAAATAAAGCCAATACAAGCTAAAACATTTATACTTGGTATAGCCACTCCCTAATGACAGGAAATTTAGCTGTAGATGAATCAGGGCAGTTTGCTCAGTCTTGCCTGCATTTCTTTCCTCACCTATTCCTTTCCTCTTTCCTGGACGATTAAGAATATTTAAGATCCCCATCAATTCCCATTTTGGTGTAACACAAAGTCATCTTCACCTGCAACCATTTGCCATTTCAAAATCTCATGTGCTGAGGAATCATTTCCTTAGCACCTCTAGGCACATGCAGAACATGGGAAAAACATAGCTATTTTTGTAAAATGTGTGCTGTAAAATCTCTTTTTCATTTAGGTAACATGACTTTTTTACAATGACAGCCATTTAATAGAGCATTAAATAAAGTACAGGAGGAATGTTTGGACTTCTGGATTATGCAACCTGAAAGATGAAACTACTGAATAATTCAAAGACAGATGTGAAAATTTGATTTATGATCCAACCTTAAACCCAATTAACTACATTTAGTTACAGTCTAGACCAAGTTGAGCAATGGAAAAAAGAATAGCATGCTTAGAGTGCAAAGAGCACAAAAGTATGTCTAGAAAAAGAGCTCTCCTGCTTAGACCTCCTAAGAATCCAAATAATATTACTAGAGAAAATAAAAGTGAAAATGAGCTTATTCTCAGCAGATACAATGGAGTACTTGTGTTGCTAGATTCAAAAATGGAGGGGGAAGGTAAAACTGCATTAAGAAAGATTTTAAAGTAATAAACACAGTAGTGTTTATTTGTAAAACAAACATTTAAAAAAAAAAATTCAAGCTGAGGATAATGCTCAAAAAACGCAGACGAGCTCCATTACAGAACTGTCAAAAACTGCATGTAAATACTTTTACTGTGTGGAAATGTCACAAAATATCCAGAGATTTATGATAAATTTCTGTCATTCCTATGATCGATGTGGCCTCGATCCCAGAGAAATACAGAAGATGGCCCTCACTTGAAAAAAGGGCAACAGAATCATTTTGGGGAAAGATCCTGGCCTGAATTATAAAAATCCTCATTTATGTCCAAAAGACCAGGAATCTCATAAAAAATACAGTTTCAATAACAAATCAAACCCTTGATTCACTATTGTAGTTGCAAAACTCAGCTTCAAGTACGGACTTGCAATGCTACATATATCATTGTATTTCTTTTGAACCTGTACATTCTTTTCTATTTTCTCCATCTTCATATGCAGTCTGGAATATTTATTCCCTTTGGTTTAATCTCTACAGGATACAGGAAGGAAAGCAGAAAATAGCTGAGAGCAGGGAAGAGCTTGTTTGATGTCAGACTGAATTAGCAATGATAGGGTCGTCATCTCATCCACTGTTGTCTAAAGCACCTTACAAACGCACTGACTGCATTACACACATGGTTTGACCACCTCATGCATGCCTATTTTTCTTTTGAAGACTGCAGCCAAGGAGGGTGATAAAGAACTATTTGGTTTGTTTCTGTGTAACAGCTAGATAAATACAGCTAGCCTAAGAAAGACAGACAACTTGCAAACTTACACATTGCCGTATCTCAGAGACCCCTCTCCCGCTGTACCCTAAAGCAGTCTCTAAATAATACGAGGATGATCGACATAATCCTAATCACACACCCTCACAGAGACCATCGAATCGGAGAAAAAGAGCAAGGCCAGATCCTGAGCACAGAGAGAAAAGAGCAGAGTATGTTCTCCCCTGCGTGCCAATGCTGGCACGAAAAGAAAGTCTGTCACACCGGCATATCTCACAGAAAACAAAACAAATAACTGGGTCCTGTCACCCTCTTCCCAGCAGATGGGAATTGTACGCAATACACAGTCATCATCCTTTTGTAAGAAAAAATGTTACATGACAACATGGATAATAAATGCACTGCCAGGACTACCCGACCAAACCTTTGAAAAGTCAAAAACTTTCAGGGATGTTCTTTCTACATTAAAAACACACACACATACCCCTGGGGGTGTTCAAGGCCAGGTAGGATGGGGCCTTGAGCAAGCTGGTATAGGGGAAGGTGTCCCTGCCCACGGCAGGGCGGTTGGAACGAGATGATGTTTAAGGTCCCTTCCAAGCCAAACCATTCTATGATATTGCAAAGATACTTTTTGATCTGTCTCACTTCTGTGAAGAATATAATGCTGAGCAAATGCAAAATCTAACTCATCTTGCTTTATAGAAAAACTGTTTATTACTTTTATTTCATGACACTTTTCCACTTACAAGGAAGAGCTACTCTGGCAAATTTTAAGTCAATAACTAGAAAGCATAAATTGAGTTTGTTGGGTTAGCAAGAACAGGCTGCTGCAGAACAAAGCATAAGAGCAAAATCCTTCCTCCAGAAACAGCATCTGTTGTATACCTTCTGTTGCTAACCTTTGTGTTGCTTTGTGTTTCTGAAGGTCCATATTTCACAATGACACTCTAAATTTAAATGACAAAATGTGATGCAAGCACTTTCATGTCTTATTAATAGGGAGTGTTTTACAGTCCTGCGTGGTTTGAAGACATCCATTTAAAGACTTTGAAGTTTTCAAAATTTGCTGCAAAATCTCATACGGGGTAAGCAAATGTACCGCTCTTCCCTCATGGCTGCTCCTTACGCTGGCAGGAAGGTACCAGTACTGCAACCAGCAGGTCTCAAAGGAAAACACAGTACCCAGAGACATTATAAACAAACAGGAGGAGAAAGAAAAGCTACCACCTCCTGTAGTCTCATTTTTCAATACAGAATTAGTAATTAGCACTCACCAAATCCTCAGTGGTTGGTATAGTTTCGGTAGTGGGAAATGTCCCAAATAATCTGTACAGCACAAGAGTTAAAATTCATGCCAGAGAAGCCATTTTATGAGTTCATTATGTCATTAGAAAGGAAAAGAGCTAAACAAATTGACAGCCCCTTCCTCCCACCTCCCAGTGAGGGAAGACTTTTTGTCTCCTCTGCACTCAGTGAAGATCTTACAGCTCTCCAGAAATGTGCAGATAGCCGTACCTTTACCTCCAGAGAGGAAGAGCTGCCCTGAAAGTCTTCCTACTCTTTAATCTCCTCTCTAATATTAGCTGTGAAGAACAGGAGCAAAACACACTTTACCACAACTTTCCATGGTAGCTGCGATTCCTTTACAGCAGCAAGGAGGAGGGAACCATCCTCCTTGGGAACAGAGGATTTAAGAAATGCTGCATAATAATTGGTGCAATTCAAACAATTCAGTACAGTAAAGGCCAAAGGAAAGGCCTTTAAGCTAAGTAAAAGCTCACTGATACAGAAACAACATGCAATTTTCACTCGACGGTGTCAGGATAGGCATATTTACAACAACACTAAATAGACTAAGCAACAAGGATGGAACAAAGAAAATGACAACCCAACAGATGTTAAAGAGCATGCTGTTTCTGCTATGGGCTAAGTTAACGTATCATGTTAGGCCACAGAGCTACTGACAAAAGATATACCACCAAATGGATTATTAGATCACACAGTTTCATCTGTTCTAGTTAAAATATCTGCATTTCTTCACAACTCTTAGGGAATATCTACCATGAGGCATCAGGATCCTTCAGCTGTCACGACCACTTCTCTGTAATTAATTGAGATTTCTCAAACTACTCTGTACCATCTCAGTGACTTATTATCACAGTACTCTGACAAAAACCTCTGTCAGGTATCTGACCGAGTGTTAGGTTTTTCAGTTCTTGTCCAGTGAAGTTTCAGCTATACCATCAGATATGATAGCTGTCTTTTCTTGGCTACATGACAGTGGATGTTAGTAGCCAGACGGAGCTCTCTATGAAGACCTTGGTTCATTTATTCCAGGCAGGAATTGTGCACCCTCTGCCTACTCATTCCTGCTTAGATACAAATGTGTACAACCTCACACAGAGCTTGTAAACCCGGCATATGCTAGTTAATCAGAGAAAAATCAAGTTCTACATTAAATTCTGCATTAATAAAAAGTTAAAGATGATTGGTTATGTTTTGAATAAACCTGGATGTAAGTAACGGTTCTTGCAATGGCATTTAACTACTAATTGTGCCATGTAGTACCTGTTACTCTTGCTCTTGTAAGAATTCATTGGCTACAAATATGTAGGACACTTACATCTCACAAATTGACCCAGAATACAGACCACCATGGTAATTTTATCTGTATCTATCTGGGAGCACCAGTAAAAATTCTTTACCTTGGAACCCATCTTTATACATGGAATACACTCATCTTTAAATGCTATACCGTCTTCCCTACCTTACTTAACATGCATGATATGCACATCTAATTAACCCGCCTAATTTTGCCCTGCTAATTATATTCTAGTATATGATTTTAATATTGGATTGATTGGTTTTATTTCCACATTTAAAAAAAAAAAAAAAAAAGACTGTGAACTTTGCAACTCAGGGAAGTTAATGGGCCGGGTGAGACACCCAGGTCACACCTCACTGAGATGAGCTTAATGGGGGAGTTGCAGCTGGTACTGCTGGACCTCTGAGGATTTTTGAGCACTAGCACAGTGTTCCTGCAGTGCTCTGGTGACATCTGGGCAACGCTGTTAACTCTGGCAAATTTATCAAGTTTCACTGAAACAAGCACATTAAGCTTGTCTTCTTAAAGATCTCTTGCCTGAGAACAGCAGCCCCTCTGCCTGTCAAGATTAGCAGCAAGAATATGAATGTTGATGTCAGAAGTTTGAGTAGCTGCTTTAGGATCTGTCAAAATATCTTGCTGGATGCCTGCTGAACATGCCCAAAAGTGATTTTCAGTCTTCAAACTATTACCATCCAACCAGCTTTTTTCAGAATTTGATAATCTGACAAATCCCTCAGTCAACCCCATTTACATGTGAAGTTACCACTTCGAAGTTTTGATAGTGAGTCATTGGTAAAGGAAAAGGAACTTATTTTGCTATGGTTAAGACGTATGGTTTTCAACTATGGTTGAATGGATTTTCTATAACTTCAAGCCTCCAGTCAAGTATAGCAGTTTTGAGACCAAGGAAAAATTGTACTTAAGTAAAAGCAGATTATTAAACTAAAACCACAGAAGACTGAGTTTTGATGCTAACTCTTGTATTTTCAGGAGAATACTGGGTAAAAAAATCTTCACATAAACCACAATTAGTCTTTCTTACATAAATAATAAAGTAGCTACTTGCAATTTCTATGTACATTAGTTACATTACAAGCATTAGCAGGCTGTTGAATCGTCAGTTTTTCACATAAGTAAATAATTTAATTAGATTCTGAAACTTGATGTTTTCCACATAGGATTGAGGATATTTAATAAGACTCAATAAAACAATTCTGCGATACTCATTGCAATACTGTAATTGGAAGTAAAGCACGGACCTGTCTGGAAACTCAGAGCAGGAAATGTTACATCTCAGATGAGTAACTTTGACAGTTTTGAGATGGAGCAAAACAGCGCAAGGGGAAAGGAACAAGTAGAAAGCTACTGGCTAAGAGATATGGGGTGAGAAATGCAACGTGGAAGGAAAGTTGAGACGACACTAGAGAGAAGTTCAAATAAACCAGGGGGTGGGCAAGGGCCTTCTCACGTCTCTGAGTCAGAGTAACTGTCCTATTATTTCTGAAGTGCACAGTGACGCTCTGCTGGTATAAATGTGGGGTGCTCCGAGATAGCCGAGAGCTACAGCCAGCTTGCCAGGATAATTGATTAGTCAGTTTATTTGTCTTCATCCACAGAGGCAGGGATCAGCTTGTGGTCAGAAGAATAACTCTGGTGGTGACAGCCCGTTCTTGGCCGCCTTTCCCTTCTCCCCTCTGACATAATTAAACCTGGCTCCCTTCCCATAGCCCTATGACAGAGAAGCAGAGCGGAAAGCCGCAGCTAGGGGCAGGCTGTCCCTGCCGCAGTGACTCGCCCGGCCTGCTACCAAAAGGGCTCTAAGCACAGGGGCAGCCAGGAGCAGACGCACACGTTTCTTTGCTGGGCAGAAGCCTCCCTTCGGTCACTCTTTTCTTCCTCCGAGAAGCCTCTCAAACACGACAATGAGCAGGAGGGGATTTACCAGATGGAAAACCGTGCACAGGCAACGTAAGCATCAGCTTACAGAGAGTCCTGTAGCCCAGCGCAGCGGGTGGAGCGTGCACTGCTGCCGTACAACGTGGACAGTTACATACAGCAAAACCTGCACCAAATCTTCCAGTCTCTGATAGAGGAGTCACTTGAAGGTTAAAACAGGCTCAGGTTATGCCTTGGAAATAATGTCGGTTCATATATCCAGTATTTCTTTGCTGCTGTTAGCTCATTTTTCAAAACCGCCAAACCTATCTCCCCTTATCCTTTGAATGGTCTCTTTAGAGAAGTCTCAAGGTACAAAATGTAGGAAATTATTATACCATAAGCATTGTTGGCTGCCTCTCTAACCATTTTCTCCCTTTGGCGCCTCATACTAATATTCCCCAAGTAGTATACTATTTTTTTCCAGAACATTATATATGACATGCAGACTGTTGAAGAATTTTAAAACAGGGTAAGAAATCTTCATAATGGTTACTGAGCAAAAGATTCCTCCAAAGATTCAGACTGACACCTTTGGATAGGATTACGTTTATCCAGAGAATTAAATTTGCATCAAATGAACATAAATACATAGCAGAATCTAGGACTACTCTCTGTGTTTTTGCACGACTAGCATATTTACTGAGATGTCCTTCAGTAATTCTTATTTTGTCATTATTATTCAACATCATGAAGAGTCTTGTAGTCTTGCAAACTGGAGTTCTAAGTTGACTTTATGGGATCCTAAAACTATAAGAAAAGGAGTTCATAGATTTCAGCAGCAATTTAGATAATGCAGGATCATGTTTTAAGAATTTAAAATAAAACTGGTGGATGACACAGGTGTATTTTTTCCTACAGTCCCATATTGCAAACAGTTTCTAAGGTGCCTTGTTTTTAAAACATGGGACCACAGATAACCTGCAAAACTCGGAGCCAAACAATCACAGGCTAAGGTGGAACATGAGGTGGGAGTTTTAAGGAAAAAATGCTCATGATAAACTTTTTCTTTTATTACTCACATATATGATTAACCCTGATATTAAGACACTTTTCCTTCTAGTCTATATAGAGGTTTATGGAGATCACTTGCCTACCAGGAGAACACAAGTCAAGAGTCTGAATTTTTTAGGCAAATGTTATAGGGATTATCCTCCAATTTAAGAGGAATTTCACACTTAAAAAAAAAAAAAGTGTATTTTTACTCTAAAATCTGTCAAAGAATAAAAAACTAAGCAAATAAAAAGACTGGAGTTGTCTTCACTGATATATTGCTTTCCCTGTTAAAATTCCTTAGACTTACTCAGAATAAGGTAAAATTATCTTTTTTGAATTGTTGTGACAAACCTGCTACAGCAGAATATCATCATTGACATCCATGATGCTAATCTGTCTACTTGTCATTAATAGAGTTCTACCAAGTCTCTCCTATCTCCTCTCCCGTCTTTTACCCAGAGGAAATGCTCACCTTTTCCCATTCACGATCGTTGTTCAGCACTATCACCACCAGCCTGGGGTGTGCCTGATAACCATCTGCTGTGAAGGACAAATCTTTACCTTCCCAAGTCACATTCATCATAAACCTAGAAGGCAAGGGAAAAAAGTTCATTGAAAAATTAATGAGCTGTCCAGCAGTTAATGAGCAAGCTAGTTCAGTCATCAGAACCATGGTTGAAATACATGCACCAAATCCTGTTAATGCTGTGAAAAGCCTACGTTTGCAGCATGGGGAGTCTGAGCATTCCAAGGCGGTCCATAGCAGAAGACAAAGCAAAATATTGTTTACATAAGATTTTTGAAATGCAGACATGATTTTTAAAGCAGCTTCCACATTATATATGACATGTACACTCCATGAATAATCTTTCTGGCACTTTGCACAACCTCACCAGTTTTTCAGGACCATTTTAAACATGTCTACATCAGCTCTGTATGTAAAATTATACTATTGCCTCACTAGAGTAATACTCAGAGGTAAGTGCATCTACTCTGGCTTCACCTGTTCAGACCTCCAAGAGTCCTGTCAGCCCCTCCCAACACTGTAGCTATACACAGTGTCTTTGTGACACTTGGATAAATTCCACTAATGCCTTCAGTCAAAATGAGACGTGAAAACATTGAAGGGATTGATAATATTTCAGTTCAGTAATTTCAGAAGTTTTCTGTATTTAGGTTAATTTTCAATGGTTTTCAAAAGTTACATAAACTAATTAGCACTTTGAATAGAAAAAGAATTAGAGAGACTCAATAAAATGTACAGGAGGAAGGAGGATTTTAAAAATTTTGTTGAAATTGTTGGTTCAATCCTAAATTTCCTGCCTTAAGACTTACCAGTTTGGGCATTGAATCAATAAAATTGTTTATTTACCACAGGGCCTTTGTTCAGCTACAAAGAAGACGACTTATTCAACTGAAAATTTTGTACAAATTTATGTCAACAGAAGGACGTTACTCAGTGCTACAACAAGAGGTACCCCGCCTAAAGTGTGCCACAGTACTGTTCCTTCCTTTCTCTGTTCTCCTGTATTGCTACACTAACCTGCCTGTGCTAAGGACAGAATACTACTTCTTATAAGCAATCCTGTCATTAGCAATGATTGCAACATCTCTGCCGAGTCACTGCTCTGACCTGGACCGTGCCATCGAGGGGCACTTACGAACTCTAGCGAGTAACACTGCAGGTGGCTCCGCAAACACCAGCCACAGGCCAGGAGCGCTCAGCAGCCACACGCTGCAGTGGACCTGATCCACCCTGGGGTAGGGATCTCAGTACTCTACTCATCACCTTAGAGATACTCTTCAACTCTACAGAGTCCTATAGCTTTTCTAACCATAGATTTGCCCCTGAAGGTCTTAAATTCCTTAGTGTGTTTATACCAATTCTAATACAGTCTACCTAGTCTATCCATTTCCTGATTAGCAGGCATCGTTCTTGATTTCTAACTCTTGCTTTCCATTCATCATTGAACCACATACTCTCTTTTCCAAACCATTGTCCTTTTGTTGATTTAGAAATGCTGGCATTCCGGCCATCTAACAAACTTGACTTTCAACTCAACTCAAAAACAATTTTCTCTCAAAATTTTCCACAGATTTACAACATAAATCCATATTTATATTTGCTCCAGTTCCACATAGCTTCAGTGTTTCTCAGTGAGAACAGATTGTTTCCACTGCTCCAGGGTCAGAAAGAGTGATGAGAAACTGCGTTTTTTATTTAAAGTGCAAATACAGGGAACTTACTGCCAAGAGTCTGAACTACCACAGCACACAGGTCAAGATCCCTGGACTGTGATATTGAAAAAATCTATCATTTTATACATTATCTGAAATTCCGTCACCGAAGAAAATCAGGGGTGAAAGGGAAGGGGGTAAAAGGCTGGTATTGGCATTGGTGTTCTTTGGTCATGTTGAAAAATCAAAACTCAGACTGTCAATGTGAGCCTGACAGGGCTATCCCACAGGTGAAAGGTAAAACTGTAATTCAAAATCTTGGAGATCCCATGGCACTTCCAAAAGACAACGTGTCCTCCACCCTATATCCACAGTCTGAAGTTAATGACACTGAATTGCACTGAATTCTCAGTGTATTTCATTGAAAGAAATTCAGTCCAACCTTTCACCTAAGTGCTCTTCTGGAATTCAACTCAACACGAATATCATGTCATCCCACAGACAGATGTGTTTTGAAGGGCATTAAAGTTACTTTAATTATATTTCATACATTGCTCTACATACATGTTTTACCCACAAGAAACCGATACTGGTTTATAAGTTTGTTTGGGTGGGGTTTTTTGGGGGGGTTGTTTTTTTTGTTTGGGGTTGTTGGGTTTTTTTTTTGTAGCAGTAGCAGTAGCATGGTCTCCTAGTGAATCTGACATGGACAAAATTCTTCAGCTCTCTATTCACAGGAGAAGGCTTTGTATTGACATAGCTGCCTGAAAATCTCAATAGCAGAAGTACACTAAATAAAAGTTTATAGACCCAGAAGAATAATGGCATTGTATCATAACTGTTAATAATTAAATGTGCACTGCCCTAAACAGCCATATTAACATCATTCAGCACCAGTTAGACAGCAATTTGTAAATTCACCCATTGTAATAACTCATATTTTGTGAGACTTTCGGCGTGAAAATTTTCCCCTTGGCAGAACTTTGCTTTTCAGTTGAACTAATTTCCCGTGTATTACATTTTTCATCCAGCACTGAAAGAGCTTGCTTGGGAATAAAAAGCTTGTTTGCCACCTTGAGAGGAAGTGGCAAACCAGCAAACAGAATTTGCTTGTGCATACATGTAAGAAACCAGCATAACGCTCACTCACTGCTGAAAATCAAATGCATTGTGACCCAAGGATTAAAACGCCCAGGAAGTCACTGCAAGGGGAAAACGATGACATACTGTGAAATCATGCACTACTTGTATTCGTACCTCTGCACCTTCTCTCAAAAGTTCCCTCCCAATTCATACATGTGAAATAACGCCCGCCACAATGAACACATCATCTTACCAGGCAGGGCAGAAATCACCTTATTTCAGTAAAACTGAAAGCCGAGCATTTTGTCTCCTCCCAAGGGCTGGACCACAAACATGCATGCTGTACTACACCAGGCTTTTGTGTCCAGTTGGGTTTTTAATGATGTAGCCTTTGGTGACTGGACTTGCATTGAACCCTTCTTTTACGTAGTTTGGTAGGATCACTCCCCCAGATTTCAAACACCACTCATCATATTTTGGGATTAATATGGAAATGCTTTAGCCTAGAAGCTAGTCAAGGGTCATCCCAAGATGCGGTGCTGTAGCTGCAGTGATGCTCAAGCACTCCAAAAAGAAAGATGAACCACAAATCTAAACTGGAAAACTGAACTCAGCATGTATTTTTAAACTGTGTGAATTTACCAGCCATTTAGTAATGAAAGACTTTTCGCAAGTTAAAATACAAAGTCCCTAATCTGTAAATTCTCTTAAAATTGTATTGTCTGAGTCATATACAAAGGTATCAGTGAGTGATGCAGTCTGAGCTACCCTAGTTTCTCAAACTGCAGCAATAAAAAGAACTTCAAAGAGATTCTTGGTTTCACAAGTACACTCTTCTGTACAAAATTCATCAGCTGCTTGTGTTCTTCAGAAACCAATGCCTACAATCTACATTCCCGTTTGAATTGTCATTTTTCTTCCACAGAGGACAGAAGTCCTGCTCTACTTTTACTGGCCAAGATCCTAAACTGCTTGTCTCTGTGAAAAACAACTGTGTGCTTTTCTGTTCCTGGTCAGGAAGAGCGAGGAAAAGAAAGTATTTGCCCAAGATTAATTCTGTGCAAGACGTCTTTGGCTTCTGAATTGGTCAAAATATATTTCTGAATTAGTTTTGGAATTGCATGTGCCTGTTCTTAAGTAAATGAGGTGCTTGATTATTTGAGCTTTCAGCATACACCTTGGATTAGTAGTTAATCTGCTTTCATACTTCATTAATGCCATAACCTTTGCAAAGACATGATAGCAGGAGGCCTTGTAATGGTATTATGACAGTGAAATCTTAATTAACTTTTGCAAACTGAAGTTTGTAAGATTCCCCAGGTGATACATGTATGAAAAATGGGATGGGGGGGGGGGGCAGAAGTTAAGCTATTCTCACACTGAATCCAAAACAGGTTTTTATCATGCAAAGAACCAAGCCTGTACCATATATATCAAAACACTTTTAAACATCTAAACAATTCTTTTTGGCTTGTCACCTTCCCCAACAAAACTGAAGAGAGAAGTGTTGAAACACCACAGTAGAACACTGTTCCCATTGTATTTACAGCAAGCCTTTGAAGCACCAAGGTTACAAATGGCTCTCAAGGTTTCCAACTTATGCTTTACAGACTCAGAAAGATCAAGTAATTCAGATAAAGCTTCAGATTAATGCCAAAATTGTGCAGTATTTATCCATGTCAGAATTCTGACTCTACCCAGAAAGAGAACACATTTGAATGAGGTGGGGTTTTCTACCCTGTAAGTATTGCATCACAACTTCATTGACTCTAATTTCCATTAGCAAATAGGGAAGACGGCCAAAAGGATCAGAACTCAGTTTTTATAAGACCATTTGCTGGTGTACAATATTGCTGAAGCAGAAGCACCTTTCCGGCCAGTCTCCTTATAGAAGACATGGACCTTCTTTGGCTGTAAGGTGTTCGGGTAAAGATTTCCTGTACTATGCGAAAACAGTTGAAACTCCAGCAAAGCTGTGACTGCTGCTATAGCAGAATCTTTGAGACTTTCTGCTTCTGTGTTGTACAACAGCAAACATGTTTGTAAGCTATGGGATTTCTTTTAATGTTTACCATATATATGTATATACATATACGCAAGGTACACAAGCGTTCCCATAATAGATGCAAGGATTTGAGAGGAAAACCAAAAAGGTTTAGTGGATTCTGCGGTGGGTATTCTTTTAAGGGGAAAAAAAACCCCCTATGTAAATTATAAAGATCACTTTGTCTCTAACAAAGATCAGTCCTACCCCAGCTTCATAAACTTCTTTGGGGGCCGTGAGAACACAAACAGCAACAGAATGAAAGCGCAACACTGCACAGGAGAGCAATCCTGTGAAACCGAAGCAGGTGCGATGTCGACTCTGGAACCTCACCAGTGATGGTGCTCAGGGAAGTCCCCACTCGGCAGTACCCTCCGCATGCTGTATTTCTGGGATGCCAGGCAGAGAGCATCCTCCCAGATATTCATGTCCTCAGGATGGGCACTCTCATGCCCACCTACCTGTGTCCCAAAAGACCCTGCAGCACTACTTTACCACTTATTTCTCGCTTAGAGCAAGCTGAGCTTACTCCTGGTCACCCATTAAAAGCAGCGAGCCAAAAGACTTAGCACCTTGTTTCTCCTTTTCAGGGCAACTTTCGCCATGGGCAACAGCATATGAACCAGTCCCTGAATCAACTGGCTTCTCCAGGGGAAAGCCAGGCTGAGGGAAACCCCTGGCCAGAATGCAAGGGAAATGCAGATTTTTGAGATTCATGGGCTAGAAATAAGTCAAAAATATGGAATACAATCTGGAACCATCCCTCAAAAGCATTGCACAGCCAGGAGGAAGCGCTGCTGTAGAGACGGGATAAAACTAGTCTACGCATTAAAGCAGGAGCACACTGTGCATGCTGAGGCCAGACAGGTCTACTTACGCTTAAAATAAAACTGAAATATTCTTCTAGAAAGATACAAGGATCACAGCATTAAAAAGATGTCATACGTAAGAAAATAATTCTACAAATGTGTAAAAATTCAGGGCATCTAGAAAAGACCCATGTTTTGAAAGCTAGCAATTGCGTGCATGTACATACACTGACCTAGGAAGTCCTTGGAGCAATGCAATAAATAAAAACTTTTTAATTAATTGATCCCTTAAAAATAAATCTATACAATGTAGTCGTGATAATTATTATACATATGACCAAAAAAAAAATACTCTCACCAAAACTAATACAGTGAAAAAATTCCCTTTTCTCCCCTCCAAACTGTTTTGATGTTTTATCCATTTTTCTCTATTTCATGTTTATTTTCTTTCTATCTATCCACTGAAATATGCATGTGAAACCGTCTGTGCTAGGATGAAGTTGCGTAACTGAACACAATTAGTAACAACAGCTGCTTTTCCTACAGAAAGGATCCTTTGGTTTCTCCCCTGCCAAGGTTTAAGCCGCCTTCTTCGCTAGCCTCTTTTCATAATGTTACAGCATCTAGCAATAAATAAATGGCTAGATTTGGGGTGGGGGGGACACATGTTGAATTCCCAGGGTTACTTTTAAAACCTTCACTCTGGCGGGTGCAAGTTTGATCGCAGGAGAAACTGCTCCAAGCTCCAGCCCAGCAAAGCACCAGGGGCACCCGGGAATGGCAGGGGGGTGCAGGGGGGCTGCACACCGTACAGGAATTACGCCTTTAGAAACCAAACGGGTGGTGCAAATACCCTTAGCAAACGTCCCGTGGTTTTAGAAGCAAGTTCAGAGACAGGAAGCGCAGACTGTCTCAGATGCCCTTTCGGTTGCTCTGATATTTGCTTCTTTTATAATGATAATGTTATACAGCTTCAGACTTTTAAAAGTAGAAATTCAAGACTTGTCGGGCTGAGGAACAGAGCCAGCTCTGCAATAACAGGCTGGTTTATAATTAGTGTGAAATCCACCTAGTATCCGGATCCCAAACAGATCACCAGCTGGGAAAAATGTAACAGGTAAGGCAGAGGCATTAATGAAAACGTATCACTCCTAAGCTACCTCCAAAGAAGACAACTTAGTTACTAGTCCCGTAAAATAAAGCACGCAGTCTCAAGGCTGCAGGGAGCAGAAAGCCCGCGGGAATCCTCACTGCCACGAGTTCAGAGCCATGTTTCCTACCCTCACGCTACAGCCCAGCTCAGGTAATCAAACTTGATAAATTCCTCAGGTGCCATCACTGGGGACTATAATTTTTATTTAGTGCCTTCTTCACCATGGGGCAGTGTTTCAAATCCATGACAACTGCAGGCAATGAAGAGAAACAGCAGAGACTTAGGGAAATACAGGTTTCATAAAACAAACTCTGCCCCTCCTCTCTTAAAGAAGGAATTTCCAAACTGAGACTTTAAGCAGATGAAATGCCTCACAACCAACGTGTCATCTGGTGATATTTCTCTTTCCTCCAAATAGTATGAACCAACCATTTTAATAATCTAGACAGCCAGCCTGTCTGGGCTTGGCATTCACCCAGCATCATACCTAAAAAGGCAGGAGTGAATCCAAATTTTGTCTTTTCTTCCTTATCTTGTTGAGGCTCTGAACTGCTGAACTTCCTTACTATGATTCTACTGTGAAATCTGAAAGATACTTATCAATAGAAACCCCAAGACAAGTTATTTATCATTAAAAAACAGATTTCCTAAAAACATCTATAAAATTAAATCAAGAAACGCTGAATGTAGAATATATAATGTGTGATCTGAAGTACATACAGTAATAGAAATACGTCTGAAATAGATCACTATTAAACAAGGTAGTGATGCATTTTTTCAAACGGTGAAGGTTTTTCTAAAGACAATTTTATATCTTAGGTTTTGTAGAAATTTTTTTTTCTAAATTCAAATCCTTTGCAGTGATGCAAAGAGCCTCTTCTTCCTTTTCGTGTGTCCTCCTCCTCCACTTCCCCCAGCCCTCGCTCTCCTGAATAGAACTCTGCGACGATACCCTGCTTTGGCGATGTATCTCCCCAGGCCTTGAGCCAGCACAGATGAATAAAATTTTGGGAACAATATGCTCAGTGACTGTGAAAAAGGAATGGCATGCCAACTACTTGTACCTCCTGCCAGCTGCTCCTTAAAGCATTAGTTGCCACTAGGTCTGGAAAAGTCATTTTGCCCCAGTTCTACGAGACAAGCGACAAAACTCTTGAGGAGTCCTTCTGAAAGTGGGGCAGGGGGAGGGAGCAAAATTAGAAAGGACCGCCCTCCCTAGGAGGGTGCCACAGACTAGTATAACTAAACACCAGAAGGTTTGGTGAGTTAATATTATTAGCAATAACATTTCATAAAAAACCACTAAGATGGTTACATTCTGCTGCACCACCTCAGAAGCATCCCAGACTCCTCCCCATGAAGCCTGTCTGGCGTCCTGCAAGGGGATGGTGTCTGCAGCAGCTCCGTCTCCAAGAACCTTCACTTAATATTTTGAATTTCAAGGCCTGCTTCCAGCCCTGAAGGCTGGCTCTGCTCAACTCCAGAACAGAGGCCATGCTTGTTCTCCTGTTTTAAATTTTTTTTAATTATCACAAAAAGGGGAAAATGTGCTAAAAGCCCCTAACCTGGTAACTGTTTGGTACTTTCTGCTTCCTAAAATGACCTAACCTGGGAGAAAATTCTGATATAGATTTTCTATAATTTCTTGAATCACTTCGTCAGTAAAGCAGCACCACATCGGGATCCCGTGTGGACTCGCCACAACCCCTCTTTTGTTGCCAGTGAAATTTGGTTTTACCTTTGGAGAAACATGACAACAGCTTCATCAGTTCAGTTCCTGCTGAACTGATACGAACTATACGGAAAGTGCTCTCATACTATAGAAGAGGACAATTACAGCACGTGAATTAAAAGAAGTGCAAATATCTAGTTGTCACTGTTTAAAATCTGCTCATCAGCAGTAAGTCAGACTTTGTGTATCCCTGTGTACCAATCCAATTGCTACAATACTCTACCACTGGGTCTCCCGGTCAGAAAGCGTCCCCACACAAATTAATGAGGCTAAGTGGGATCCTACCACTGACAAATTCTTTTCTTGTCTTGAATATCTTTTCTCATTCATTATTTCATGTTGACAATAATAATTCCTTGTAATCCAGGACGTCTGAAATCAGTTGGTAACAAACCTAGGACTGGCAGCTTGGTCCTCATTTGCAGACGCTTGCCTAAATATCCCGTCCTCCCTGGAAATCTGCTGCTCCCCGCATCCCTGTGGCCTCAGCCCTCCACGAAGGCTCGCAGCAAGCCTTTGTTGATGCCTTCAGCCATTTAGGTGCATCATCCTCGTTTGGATTTTTTTCTGTAGAGCAGCAGTCGCAGTAGCGAAGGAGAAGAATAAGCAAATCTGGCAGCACGCAAAACCTGAAGCTTCTTCAAGCTTTAAAGTTACCAAAAATGAAGTACTAAATTGCAAATATACTCAGATTAGCTGTTTCCCTCCACAACACGTAAGCAATGTATGTGACTACTGAAACTTGGGTTACGGTCTCAGATCATCACCCTGCACACAGTGAGCTACACACACCCTGTGAGCACACAGTGGCTACAGTAAAATCACAGTGGGATCACAAAACGGGAAAGACAAACAAAATATGCTGGAGAGTCTTAGGTGAAAGTAAATAACTTTTGTTTTCCTGTACAGCAAGTATGCTACTAGTGAAAAAGCATTTTGCTTCATATACAATTAGTTAAATAACAACACATTCCCAATCATACAATAAAGCAGATGATACTTATTCTTCCCAAGTCTTTTGACAGAACTCAAGTGAACAAATCCTCTGTAAATTGGATGTTGATCTGTATGCAAGAAAAGATTAAACAGATTTGCTGGATTATTCATCAAACCGTTGTGTCCATTTAATCCCTGATTTTGCTCAAAAGAAAAAGAGGAAAACTTATCTGTCATTGCTAAAAGCTGGAATCAAAATAGTAAACTTGATGAATGACTATCAGGACTAGAGAGACAGCATACCCCTGCCCTCCAAAGAAGACACTGTCTCATAGCCATGCTGTAAGCTAGCAGCAGCACAACAGCAAGGACAAGAAAGTGAACTGTGCAGTTGTCCGTGGAAAGACAGCAGCATTGGGTAGCACATTTCAAAACACTGTTCCCACCGAGTCCCCAGGTTTTTAAAGTAGGGTGACTCAGGGCAGGATCAACTAATGCATTTGTACCTGGCCCTTTGGACTCCACATTGCTGCTGCCGCCTGGCTCGGTGACGATGAATAAAGGAAACTATGCTTGGGAAGGGTATGAAATGACAGCCTGCCCAGAGCACTTCGGACAGATTTCTAGCCCTACACCTTCACTACTGAAAGTAAGATGAGTGTCTAAATCCTGCATATTGCTTGGTTGGATTTGGAAATTGAATGTAACTAAATGTAAACACCATGTGGTAAATGTCTGACTACCTGTGGGTAGACACATCTTTCTGCTTTTCAGGATAATGACAACCGAGTAACAGCTTTGTCATCCCCATCCATCCCTGTACAGATCAGAGTGGTTGGAAATGCCGCTGTTGTTAAATATATCTCCCAGGGTTATGACTTCTATACACAACACGAGTACTCTTCTAGACAAAGCAGAACCATTTCTATTCACAAAGCAGCAGCATTTTCCATGATGACTGGCAGGGTTATTTTGTTTTGCTGTTTGCTTGCTTACATGTTTTCCTTTTTCTGAAAGAGAGCAAGCATTTGTTCAACTGACATTGCATTAACGAGCTGCTAATTCTATTTACCCTGCTGTCCTAGTGCCAGTATTTCACACAATAGTATTTTTGTGCCTTGGGAGAATATGGTTCTTACACAGATGGGAAAAGATGATCTGAATCAATACGTATATATAATGCACTGAAAATGATCCCTGTATTTTATTTTAAATCCTTTATTCATAGGGAAAAACTAGTTTTCCCATGTGTATCAGAAATGAACATTGATCAAATCATTCCAAAACCTAAAGCAAACCTGATTTTTTTGCTGGGTCTAGAAAGCAAATAAAAGCATCTTAGAATTACAGTGACAGGGGAAGGATAAACTGTGTGCTTCAAAACACATATATCTTCAAACCAATTAGTACTCAAAGGATTTGAGAAAGAGGGAGGACGAGCTTTCATTTCATGGCTTTCTTTACATAGAATTTTTTCATAAACGGAGATGAAAATCGCTATCTAGATGCAGGAAGTCACACATAAAGCATTACCAACCTCCATTTACAAGCAAATTAGCTATTATGGCATAGCTTTAGAATACTATACTGAGTTTAAAGCTGAATTAGACTGTCATTATAATAGATAGAATCTAAAAATCCTGGTTTTTTTCTCCATTCTTGAGCTTGGTTTTGCTCAAGCATCACCTTACAGAGCCTATTCCCTGCTGTCCACTGTGTTCTCTGCTCCTGAGCTCGCAAGCAGTGTCCCTTTGTGCAACTCTACTTCTCCAGCACTGATTTCCAGCGTGAACAGGGAGGCACAGTGCAGCAGATCCCAGGTCCATAAGCTGTTTACAATTATTTCAGCCCTTTTCATTGTGAGGATGCTCCAAAATCCTTTGTTCAAGTTAGCTCCTTAATATGGCATCATATACATTTATCTTGTAGTGCAGCTTTGTATTTTAAACTGTCTGTGACCTGAAACTGTGAAGATTACATTTCAGAATAAAACCCCAATTTAGGCATTGATTTGTCATTATAAGCAAGTGTCCTGGTTTTGGCTGGGGTAGAGTTAATTTTCTTCATAGGAGCTAGTATGGGGCTGTGGTTTGGATTTGTGCTGAAAACACCGTTGATTGATAATTCAGGGATGTTTCTGTTACTGCTGAGCAGTGCTCACACAGAGCCAGGGCCTTTTCTGCTCCTCACCCCACCCCACCAGCGAGCAGGCTGGGGGTGCACAAGGAGCTGGGAGGGGACACAGCCGGGACAGCTGACCCCAACTGACC
>JAVKLA010000061.1:6942431-6978219 GCA_034782735.1 Sagittarius serpentarius
GCCACAGACATGACAAATCTAAATCGTTACAAGTAAGCCATGATCTTTAAATAACTACTGTGGGAAAGTGTAGCAGTCACACCATTTTATAGCTAACTGTAGGACATCTTGGTTGAATGGAACTTTCTACTAATTATGTTAGTCTTTGTATTATTATTTCTTGGCAAGGTATGGGATTCAACCACTAGACCTTCAGAACAAGTATTTTAGGTTCTAATCAAAGTTTGGGAGAGCACACTGCCCCAAGACCTTCTCATTAACATGTTTTGCTATTGCACAAGTTCTGTACTCCAAGATCTATAGGCTGGGAAACCTTGTAAATCATAAGAACAAATAGTTTGGCAGACTTTGCTCAGATTTCTCAGGCCAATGAATGATAATCAATATTAAAACCAGCTGTGTTTAAAATTATTTAACCAACGTGTCCCATCCCCATCTTTTTATTGACCTCTAATTTGTTACCTCCCATGGGCAACCGTCACCCCCATGCTGCAGCTAGAAGAAAGATTCATGTGAATACTCCTTGGTTCCTTCAGTGCAGAATCAGTCAGGTTGTCTTAAACAGGCTCTTGTGCCTCATTCATCTTAAAAACAGCCAGCTCTGCTCTGAAGATGACGAAGGGGGTGCAGTTATTTTCAGTGCTCCCAGAGCAGTAGCCTCGAAGGAGAGGGATGATACTGAACACTGCAGGGACTGGAGCAAGGGATGCATACTGGAGTTAAATAACTGATTTCTGCAATTATTATCTGATCATAGACTTAGTCTCCTGTTATTGAAATTTATTAAACTAATTACACCTCTGAAGTTTAGGTTAGATTCAGAGATTGTATTGACATTAAAAAAATTCACTAGTGATTAGAATCTCACAGACATTTGCAATGATATAAATTACTACCTGCAAAGCAAAAATTATATCACATTCCAATTTAAAAAAATCAGATCAGGCAGACTATCTTAAAATCACATGTCTGCCTATTTAAACTCATATTCAGGATTTATATTGTCTATCTCTGAGCTGTAGCATCAAGGGACTATTTGGAAATATTAAACATACGCTAACGCTTTAAATTTAAGCAAGCTTTGCATTTATTTAATGCAGTTTTTGCAGGTAATGTATTACACATCAGCTGTTTAGCTTCATTCTGCTTTGCAGTCTTATTAAGACCTTGAAATCAACAAATAACTATTTTGTTTTTGGTTTTCCTGCCCAGCATATATATATATGACATCCTCTTTCATGTTCTGAACAGATAGTCCTTGTAATGCTGTTGCACTGGAAGAAAACACAGGTCTCTGACCATCCTTTGTATTTCTAATTTGGCCATGCAGACCAGAATAAGAAGTGCCTTTTTCGGGTTCGGGATTCTTTTAATATCTTTGCAGAGAGATATGAAAATCTGGACATTTAAGAACAAATACTAATGATGCAGCCGATCAATCAGTGCAACCAACTGAACATGCTGCGTAAACTACATGAAGAGGAATAAGACAAAAGAATAACAAATGTAATTTCCATCAAAACAGATCACAAAACGCATACATCTTTCAAACAAGCACTGTGAAATAAGGTCATGACATTTCATTAGGCATGATTAGCATACTTCCCTCTTGCATAACAGAATGCTTACCAGTATCCAATTAATTTGCAGGTTATGAGTAAGTGACACCAGCTGACTAGAGTTACAGGATTAAAAGTAAAGACAACAGCTACAAGAACGTCTGGAATAATCTGTTCCTCAACCAAGTTCTGCCTTCTAAATGGTCATAAAGCTGTTCAGTTCTCTGCAGGACACTCTCAGTCTTTTCCAAGTCAAGTCATTACACATATCTAGGTACCACAACATCCAATATTTGGAGGCCATGTAATAAAAACTGTTCCAGAACAAATCTGTGGACAATATTTGTTACATAATATAACTACTGCATATAAAAAATATGAATGATAACATAATATATACAATGCACAGACGAATCCCTATATATACCCCAAAATACTTGTATGTTTTTATACAAACACTGCAGCAACGTATTCCTCCTGTCATACTGACTCCATCATACTAAGTGATCCCTTAATAGTTCATGAGTAATTTGAATAAACTATGAAACCACTACAGAACCAAAGACATTTACTACTTTAGTCATTAAAAGCCTAAGTATCAGACTTTCAAGCGAGTTTTAAATGCCAAAATGATTTCAGTTATTTTCCAGCAAAGGGCAACAACAGTGATTTCCAGTTCACATACTACCAGAAGAACTTTACCTATATATTTACCTATCAGCCAAATTAAGCGTTAGAATAGCAATACTAACCTAAATGGATGTTTTGAAGACTTGTGCTGAAGGTAAGCAGTGATAAAGCATTTTGTTGCTTGCTTGTTTGTTTTTTTTCAGAACCCAGGTCATGTTCTGTGCTCTGTATGTATTCCCTCTCCAACGTGGTCCACAAATCCTCTTCATATCCTGATTCCCTTTCCACAGTCCTGCTGCCTTCTAAATTTCATTCCAGATTACACCTCAGACTTGCCAAGGCCCCTTAAAGTTAATGAAGGTGGACTGGCTGAAATTTTCTTTAGGCTACAATTCTTCCACAGTGCTTTCATCCCTGTCTCTCACGTCAGTAATACTCTATGTACTGACAGAAATTTAACCGAGCTTTACTACACTTGCACATAGGCAGACTGATGAAATACTACAGAAAGGAGTAGCAAATTTCATAACACATCATGCAGATCAAGCATACCAAATACACACATAAGATTGCAAGGATGTTCTTTCCTTTAGCACTGGTAAGAAATTAAAGACTTCTTCAATTTCCAGAATAATAGTTCTAGCAGTTTTCCAGAAGCAAAATCCTAAAACAGTCAAGGCCTGATCCAAAAACCTCAAACAGTTCTACAGCTGGTCAACATCCATGTCTATAAAACCTGCACTTAAAATAATAAAAGGAAAGCAAATACCCATCTTAATATCGGTTACAAAATATGCAAGCCTTTTCCATAATATTTTAACTTAAATGATAATTTAATTTCTAGATCTATGAGGGGTCCCAGTAGAGTCTTTATCATGTTAGGAGTATGTTTCTCCAAAATACAGAGGTCTTTTTCTTATGATCAATATACCACATTCGTCACCACTAATGATCTCAGAGATGTTCAACTATTCAAACTTGCCTCAGGAAAAAATGATCCAAAAGACCAGATAGTGTCATCAGCAGAAGGCAGGGTGGCGGTGTGGAGTACTGGAGTTTAATGGCAGGATTATCCCAGAACTGGCATATGTCCATAACAACTTCCAAACATAATCCAAACACGTTCTAAAGTTTCTTGACCAGGAAATGCCATATTATGGTTCATTTACTGAATTGAACTACAGACAACCCTTTTTTTTTCCCCAGATTTTACAAACACATACGAAAACTTGCAAACTGGTACATATAAACAATAAGCGGAACCCCCTCCACACTTTTTTCTTCATGTGTGCAGATCTAGCATGCCCTGTTTTCCATACATGACAAATCGCAGATTAGAAAAATCTGACATTCCGAATTTAAATTTAAAGCCTCACAATACCTGAGTGCTTAGCTGGTTGACACCCAGGAATAGCAAGCATTCACTTTTGCTAAAGGAAAGCAAGTATCTGTCTCTTTGTAACAAAAAAAATATGCAAACCTCTCCCATAAGACTTTATAAAAGGTAAATCCTTAATTTCCAGATCTGTGAGGGACCCCTTTAAAATCTCCTGGCATGATGCTTTCTCGGGTGAGCAACCTTCCTGTTTTGTGGAAGGCATTTTCTTCTGTCATTAAAAGGCTATGACAGAAATCACTTTGGGGCATTTTACAAATAATGAAGAGAAAATTAAATTCCTCCTCTTTTAAATGTGTTGTTTTGATTAGAAGTGGAAGAGAGACATGGCTCCCAAGTGACCCATAGTGCATGGATCTTCATTTGAGACAAACAAAAATGTCATTTGCAGCAAGAAAAGCCTGTTTGTGGGTGTTGAACCCCACGTGTGCTGAGCCATAATGATGATTTCTGGAGTGCTCACAGCTAATTTACAGACTTTCCATAAACATAGCATTATAGCGTTTGAATGATTCCTAAACATAGAGGAGATTATCCCAACACGCCTGTCTGTAATTATCCTGTTGAAGGAAAGCAAAGCAGACAGAATAATCACATCTTAGAAAAGTGATTCCTGGGAAAATAGCATATAAACCTTTCCTATTTCTGTCCTCTCTTTGAAAGCCATTTCAAATTTTTGTTACTTAATACATTTTTAAAAACCTGTACTTGTTACAATAAATCCTTGCCTTAAGTTTAAAACCATTTGAGGTTTGGGGAGAAGCTCGATGCGTAGGGAAAGGTCTAGCAAAGCCTATCCACCTTAACAATCAGCTTGAACCAGAGTCCACATCACACAGTAACTTCCGCAATCACTTTTGCTTGACCAAAAAATGGCACATGCTAAGTTACCTGTTTCTTGTAGGTTAAGATAAAATGTCTGACTGGAATTGCTGATTTTTTAGCAAACAGGAAACCTTCATTTTTAGATTAGAAAAGCAGCACTGATTAGATGGCAGTGATTATAAAGTGGCTCAGACAGAGATGCAGTGTTTGTTGCAGATACACGGAAAACTCTCTTATCTCAGAATTTATTACACTAGGCTGTCCGGATCAGCCTGCTCCTAGGCTTGCCAGGCTGTCTAATGGATCAAGAAAAAGACAAAGCAAGTTCACAATTAAAGATGAGAAAGTCCTATATCACTCCCACCCTACTCCTCACTAACCAGGCATTTAAATTCAGAATGCATATGTCTAAGCTGCACAAGGCACCACTTTGACAGAAAGGCAGGTACTAGAGGGAGTATGAAGCACACCAGGACTCCAGCAGCTGCCGCTCAGCTTGCCTCCTCCTCTTGAGAGCACGACTTACCGGCGTGACACATTACCTCTCACCTTCAGAGGTAACCCAACCATGCTCACTACCACAGTGCTCTGTGCAGCATCAGCCTTAGCATACCTCCAGTGAAGACAATTCAGAGAACCGCAGCCCAGTTTTTTATTTTAAATTTTTTTTATTTTTTATTTAAAAATAAATGTGTTGGCAGATCTTAAATCATATATTGAAAAATGTGACTCAGTTTTTACAAGAACTAAATAGTAGGCAGCTAGGTTTCAACTCCAAGTCCTACTTAAATTCAAGAAAAAGTTCTCAGCCACTTCAGCGTCAGTCAGATTTGCCACTAGTGTCCCAAGAAACATACATATGCTTTTTGTGAATGTGCAGTTTTAAAATTTATTTATTACTATTTATTTTAGATATATTATTTAGTACTTCAGTATAGTAAGAAAAATAATAACAACATATTATTTATTATAGAATTACTACTATTAATAGAACTAATTAGCATGATTTACTACCTTTGCTATGCACTGAGTTTGAACTATAGTGTTAATGTATCATCACACCTTTGATTTGGCTGCCCAATAATTCAATATAACGGTTCAAGCTGACAAGTCAAGCCAAAAGAAACACACACACTCAATGCTTAAGAAGTCACCAGGTCTGCAGACAGAATAGAAGGGATCGCTTGCTAAGAAAAGCTTGCAATTCTGTTCTCTTGCTGGCATCTCACTCTTTGGTCACTGCCCTCTTCAGTTCCCTGCTGCTTTCCATTGTAGTGGAAATGATATAAGTAGGGGGGAAAAAAAAAAGTAAGGTTTCAGAGTTTGCTGCTTATTTTTGTATTTGGATTTTTTTCCCTCAATTTTCTATGTATTCATATATGGTTATCCAAGTAAATAAGCAATTGTTGCCTCTTAGCAAAGTACATTCAACACGATTTTAAGAATGCACCTCTCTTCAAAACTGTGACCAACAAACTGCTCTCTCCATTTAACATTCAAGATTCTTTACATCAGCTTGAAAAATGAAGTGGAAACAGGCACACAAAAACAATTATGTTGCATCAAACTTTCATTATGAGAACATATATAGCTGCATTCCTTATTCAGACCCAGTTGGATAGTTACTGATTTGCCACATTTTCACATATGGCAAAAAGCTGTTTCATAATACGCCCCATTTCTCGCTCAGGGTCTCAATCAGGGTACACAACCATGGACTTTTCTAATAGTCCACCAGCAAAAATTGCCTAATTCAAAGCATATATTCTGAGTTTACATACATAATCCTTCTCTGTATACATTGTATTCTTTCTGCAAAAAAAAAAAAAATCTAGTGACAGAGGAGAGATTTCAAAAACAGTTAAGTGTCCTTTTATAACTAAAACCTTCAATGGTAACTAATGAATAGTGCCTCTGCAAACATTTTTTTATGAATGCATAAATTAATTTGGCAAGGTCTGTAAAACAGTCTAAAAATCAATCTCTCAGAATTTCAGAAGACACCTACATATTTATCTGTGCTTTTGCAAAATGCTACATCAATGCTGAACAGTGCCAGAATTTAATATGATAATAGTTTAACCTAGCATTGCTCCAATCAATAAATAAAATTAGAATAATTTACTCTCCCATGACTAAATGCTGAATTTAGCAGTTTTTCCAGATATGCAGCCAGATGAGACCAGAGATTTCATTTCATTAGGAGTGCTTTTTGCTGTGCTCTTCTAAAACTAAATCTAACTTTTCCATTAATAAATGCAGCCATTAAAACTGCTTTGCAATTTTAGAGAGCAGTGTTAGAGCCAAACCGTCCATCAGAATCAGGTTAACACTACATAGATAATATTCACTTTTCGTTTCACAAAATACCATTCAAAATAGTAAACATGTAAATAAATAACTCAAAGCATTATTTACTTAAAGTTTTAAGAATGTCACATTGGCCCTACATGGCTATGATGGCCCTTGAATGAATCCTAACATCTTAGGATCCACAATAATTTAAATTGCCATCAGAGTGAAGCATCACCAGGATCAGCTGTGGTTTGGATGAGGCCAAATGAAAGAATTTCTGTGCCACCATTTTCAGCATGGAAAGCTTTCCTCTAAAATAAGATGTTGACTGTCACTTGGCACAGCAGGGAGACAAAACTGTCAAAGAAACCATCTATCCTTATCCTTTTTCTTTGATACTTCTAACTCTGTGCTTTGCACTGCTAAAGGCTTTAAATTCTTTCTCCTTTAGGAAAAAAGTGTCTTACGAGAATAAAACATTATTCAGTTTAATTCACTCTACAGGAGAGAAGTTCCTCTGAAAGCTAAATGCTGTTCCCAAGGCTACATGCACCCCAGAAGTAAAATGTCTTATGGGCTCAAGGCTCAAATTCTTAAAGATAGTTATGCTGGTGCCCGGTTCGATTAAGTTCAAAGGGATATCGGAGCCCAAATTCCTTTGGGATCCAGGCCTTGGTATATTCCTAACACATGCTATTTTCAAAAAGTGCTCTATGTTTAATAATTCTCAGTGTTCCTCTTAAGAGAAATATCATAGTTATCTAACATCATCTACATATATAATTTCAGTAGAGCCAACAAAATACAGTAACTGTGAAAGCTTGTATATCCTGTGGATTACATTGCAGCATCCAGGGAATTAAATGTATAAAGGCTACAGATCTTAGGTGAATCCCACAGCCGGCTGCTTTTGTAGCAGAGACAGCATTTCTTAAAGTTGCCAAATGGCAAGTGCAGAGCCTTAAGGTCCTTAGAAACTTCAGAACAGGGACTGGTATAAGCAAAACCACGATCTGTGGACTTCGCTTTGGAAATTTCTCCCTCCCCCCATTCTTTACTGTCACCCTCTGATAAGCGTAGCTTCACAGATCATGTCGTCCCTATGAGTACCAACTGATACTACATATTGCCATTTATCTTGTACTGGACATATGCTAGATGCTTTACATGATTAATTATAGGTGGTTTTGTACCGCCCCAAGGAGTTTTCAAAGCAGTTTTAAATAAGACAGACTAGGGATAGAAGATAAGGAAACACAAGCTTCAGAATTACAGAAGTCATAAGCTGACACAATTAATCAGTGTGTATAGAGAGCCAACAACATTCGTACGTTGTGCAGGTGTCTCCAAAGACCACCAAAAAGCAGATCAGCTTAGTTCACCCTTGCCAACTTGGGTGAAAGTCAGACCATTTGCAGAGAGGGATGTATGTAAATAAGAACAGACAACTGAGGTACCAAGACCTCCAACCTCCACCGAGGAATCTGATAGTATGGTCTTTTGATGTCAAGACCAAATTCATATTAAATCCTTCACTATTAAAACAAGTGGAAAACAGCATTTCTTGCTCTTATGGGAACACAAGCATAAGAGCCATTCATGGGGAGAAATGTTTCAGCAGAAGGTTGGAATTAAGCCAGAGGCAGGCCATAGTCTCTTCACAGCAGTCATCAAAGCTCCTACTGAATAAAAGATTGAGTCATGGCTGTACTGGCCAAATCCCTATCATTCCTTGTGCTACAGGACGGAAGAGCGAGAGAGCAGAAATCCAGCATTCTGCATCTTATTCAAGGAGTATCACCAGTTCTTTTGATTTCACTGTAATCATTGTTTTAAACACTGAAAATGTATGTTTGTCTTTGCAAGAACTAGCTTGGTCGGCAGTGTTGTGCTGAAGTGAATCCCCACGGAAGAGCCTTTCTAACCACCACGTAAGCCTCCTGGTACGAATGTCCGAATTCCTTCCTGGACACAACTCTCTTCTGAGATTGTTACAAACACTTCAAAGCCCAGGACTGTTGTATGCAAACTCCTCACGAATGAGAATTAGTAGTTGCCAAGCAACTTTCAAAAGATTACCATGAAAATTGTATAGAAAAATAATCACTAACGCTTACAAAAAGTACAGGAGTTTGTGGGGGAGTAAAAGAAAAAAAAGGAGGACAGAAGGGAGGCCAGGAACACTAAGTTTTCAATCTTACCTTAAGAAGCTGCTGTCACTAAACGAAGTTCTGTAAGCAAACCACAGCTCCACACCCATCTAAACATTTGGAAATTTTGCCAACAAACAGGAATCACAAGCTTCTGAACCTTAATAGCTGTTCATGCTTTTGCAAAACAGTTGCTTAGTGTCCTCAGCTACCGCTGTCAGAGATCTGTGTCTTAAACACATACTGAGATATCTCTCCCAGTCCGTCCCATCAATCAGTCCTTAACACCTATATTTATAGCCTTACCCTCCTCCCCCCGCCCTCTATGCTGACTAAAACCTAGGGAAGACCTGGAATAAACCTAAACAAAAATTCCCTGTGTAAGTTCAGAAATGGCTAACTCTGTAACTACATCACCTTCTTTTAGAGGTTTCTACATTCTTATTGGAGGTTGCTCAAGTTTGAATTACGCATATAGGCATTTCTCATTATCAGCCAAATCTGCCACTGTTACTGCCCTATGGCCTCAGCATTACTGCCACTAAAGGGACAAATTTAAGTACATTGTAATGCACAATCTGTTTGCTGGTATGCTAAAATGGTTTTAGAAGGAAAGACACTATTTCGTAAGGCAAGGCAAAAGAAAATGGGCTTCAAAATGTTACAAACTGATTTCTCACTACAAATCTTACTAAAAATACACCCAATAAAAAACAGTAATCTCTTTTGCAAGAAAATAAAAATTTTAAAAAAAAGTTTCTGCTCTTCAAAGAAAGGAAATGCTTTGAACATCAATTAAAGCTAAGTTTTAAGATGGACAGGTTACCTTTCAATTTAAATTTAATCAAGACACTGGACACACACATATCTGAGCACGTGCAAAGACTCGTTGGAAGACAGAGAAAATATACATTACTGACTAAATAGCCAGGACCACAAAGTAGACCTTTAAATTACACCCTTTCCAGCCAGGCAAAACAATTCCTCTGGAAGCAATATAAACAACCTGAGGCTGTTATTATCTCATTCCAGTTCCCTGCATCCTTAAAGAGAAAAGAGATGCCAAAGAGTGTATCATCCGTGTGTCCTGTTTCTTGGACTTTCTGATTATTTTTGCTAAGCACGTTTTGAAACAAGAGTCCGTAACACAGAAACTAATGCATTGTCTAACACTGCAACAGAAGCATATTTCCTCATCCTACTTTTCACCATTAAAGCAGCATATGGTTGAGGGGGAAATGACTTTGAACTTGCCACTTAAGGACTTCTGCCCTAAGCAGGTGACAATACATGCCTGAAAACAGTCAGATGCAGGAGTGCTTGAGAGCAGCACGGTAAAAGAACATTACCTGAACAGACTTCACAGTCACAGTCACCTCATCTCTGTTCAACTTTTATTAGTGCGGAAATTCAACAGATTCTGAGGTTATATGGTTACATTAATCTAGATAATTTGTATTTTCAGAAGAAGGCACACAAGGAGCTTAGTATTTCATGATACTTATGGGAGGACCAAATGTTAAAATCTCAGACTTCAAGGTCCTTGGGCTGTAGCTGTTACCAGGCTGCAGCATGTACAACAGAGGAGATTCTGCTCCCTCAGCAGAAACTGGAGAACTTAAATCAAAACAGCACAAATCAAATACAGTATCTTATTTCTTTTCCCTGGCAAGGACTGAAGAATCCAGGCAGTACATTACCAGCTACCTAGGTCTAAAAGGCTATGCTGGCTGCCAACACTTCTTGACCTGTTTCTTCATAATTTGCCAGAAAAGGAGAAATAGTATGATTTATTGTCATGCAGGGTACAAATGTTTGCTGACTGCACAAGGTATAAATTTTCCCTCTATTCTTCATATATATTTCAAGATATTAAGCTGAATTATCCTCAGATAAATTGTGCATAGAGAGCGTTTGTTATTATAGCCTTAATTAGACAATTTTGCAGTGGAACACAAAGTTCATACTACAAGTGTCACAAAAATCAATCTCATTTGCCAAATGTCTGTCTTTCTAACAGCTAGATGCTTAAGTGTTTATCCTGCTTTTTCTGCTAAACCTTCACTGAACAATTTAGTTTCTGACGTTCTACTTTATGCAAGAAGGAAAAATGTCACAATACTGAGATCATTGCAGTCAGAGCTACGGACAGATTGCAGGGAATCAGATTTTTAAAGGGAAGTACAACTTTGGTAACTATCTAGACAGAGAATATTGAAGATAACGTGATAAAACAGTAAAGCCATGTAAGGCTGCAAGCATTCTGATCTACAAAGTCAGCATCGCTTTGAGCAGGTGATTGGACCAGGTAACATCCAGAGGCCCTTTTGAAACTGAATTTTTCTTTGATTGTTCAATCTACACATTAACCTCCCCAATGATTAAGGAACCCTTTGTGATTAACAGAATTTTGTTAAACTTGGGGGCTTATATCCAAACGCCTTGAGCCATCACGGTACTCTGTTTCAAAATACTACAATACTGCCCTATTTTGACATCTACTGCAGTTTTACATTCATGCCATTGAAGAGGGGTAGCTAACTGCAGTGTGCTTACGCAGAACCATTCAGAGGATGGCACAAGAAAAAATCAGTTCTTAATCAGCTTCAGAAATACCTCCTAAGCAGTCGTTCTGTTACATCAGAATTTCAAATTATTTTAACAAAGGGAGCATATGTCAACAAGAAGTGGTGCATCATCCATAACTCCTATGAGTCGAGCTAGTTTGTCAACTTAAATTTGTGGAAGCCTGGTTAACACATGGGAATTTAAATTAAAATTATAGCAGCATGCAAGCTCTCTGCAGAAAGTTCCTGTCACTGAGGTGACACACAAGCCTCCACAACTCAGAAGGTTGGTGCTCCTGTCTCATTTCACAGTGATACAGCAATCATCTGCAATGCCAACACAGAATGAAGCCCCAAAGATGATTAGTCCCTATAGACTGAAGCTATTATATTTGGCTGAAAAATACTAGATTTTCTCATGCAGGTTTTTATGGCTATGTGCCTCCATGCCTTCCAAAGATCTACATTCTTCCAACCTTGGTCCCAGTTAGTTTTGAGGCATGAGCAGGAGAATTACTTAAAAAGTCTAGCAATTACAGTAAAAATGGTGGCCAAACTCCCTAGGACAGTAATGAAATGCATAGATACTTCCTAATTATTGAGTGGTACTGAGCCCACAGTATTCCACCCATCAGCACATGATATAAATGGCTTAACACCCATCCAAAAATCACTGGAAGGAAAAATACAGCTGTACCCGAGATGGGTGTCATAAGATGAAACAGGAAAAAAAAAAACCAACCAAACTTAGCTGAGAATGCAAAATGGATCAAAATACCAGTCTTAGACCTGCAAAGATAGCCCATAACTGTTGAATATAATGTATCAATATCAATCATGCTCAAAAATAATTATTTTTTCCTAAAATATTCATATAGACACAGAGGCATAGAAACACAGGCATAGATCAAAGGAGCAAAAAATCTGATGCATTTGGGATCCTCTCTTGTACAATTTTACCCACGAGCTGCACATGAGTGAACAATGTTTCAGTGACAGGTCCATAAACTCAGCCTCCCCCCTTCCAGCTCAGAAGATTAAACCGTTCTAGTCCAGTGAATCTGGGCAGCCCAGAGGCTGGCCACAGGCTGTTCCTTGGATTGGTGTCAACTGAAAATCAGCATTTGAAAACAGAAATCTGCAACTGTTGCTTTTACGCTCTTTTCAGTGAGAAACAGAGCAGTTGTGGACACCAAGAAGCAAGCATTTTCTGGCTTTTAAAACTCTAAGCAAGTCTTTTTGGAGTACAAGAAGGAGACCGTAGCTAGCAAAGAGCTACAAGGGAGCAATGCTTTAGCAGCACTGAGGAGAGTCAGTGGTAGAGAAAGAATCGGTAGGAAAATAGTATTTTTAAACCAAGTAAAACGTGGACTGGATCAAACACACAGTAAATTTGATTTGTGACGGTATCTATCAACCCACTAAGAAAAAACAAACGTAGCATTCAGACATCAGCTCCCTCAGGATTGCTAAATCCTACCAGGCATGGTAAAGAGAAAATTACCATTAGCAATGCAGCATTATTTTTAATTGACCCAAAAAGCCAGCTGTCAAAGTGTTTTCAGTCTGCCAAATGAGTTTTTAGGTGTGTGGGAGGACACCTAAGGACTTTAATGTGTTTCTTACAAAGAAATATCCATCATAGTGGAAAATGGAGTGAAAACTTAATCAAATAGATGAGAAAGTAAGGGAAAGCCTCCAGCATATTCTGATAATTTAAGGGCTATGTTCACAAGACTATTACACTGTGTCTAAGATCAATTCCCATATTAGGTATATATTAAAAACCAAAAACAACACCCCCCAAAAAAAAAATCCATGCCTGTGCCATACCCCATACAAAGGTACTCAAAGCAAGAATGACCACCCATTATTCTGTCTGTTATATCTTCAGCTATGAAACTTAGATCGGTTGAGGAGTTTGGGGGAGGGTCAAAATCCACCGATATACTCAAAGTTCTAAAATAACACTATTTTCTGCACAGCCAATTTAGGAACTGGCAGTACCCTGTGACATCAGTGGGTTTTGGCATTGCAGGATTTTGTGAATATCTATTTTTGTAAGCATAAAATATTCCAAGAAATTTTCTCAAAATGATGGGGTCATCCTTACTGTTCTCATCTCAAAATCATCTAGCCTCTTCTTGTAAAAGTAGTGAATGAATTCATTGACAGTTGCATCCTCATCCAATGTTAACCAGTTCTCCCAGCAAGTTAAGGCAGAGGTCTGAAATGCTTCTGGAAGAGAAGAACTTGTGCTTTCAATTTTGATCACGAAACAAGTTCATGCCACACACAGGAAATACCTATATGGGCACATTTTTCCACAGTCACTGCCTTTTAAAATTCATTCACATTTTGGAAAGAGGTCAAATATCATATAGTCTTTACAAGGTTGTTTTAAAAGTTGGATCAGTTCCTTGGTCTGGTTCATGACACAGGCATACAAACATTGTGCTGGCACAACAGATGTCTGGGGGAAGGTGAGGAAACAGGCATGCTTCATGTTGTATTGCTATCAAAAACAACTTACCATGAAGCCATAGCCTCTGTATACAGACAAGATGCAAATAAATTCAAGATGAAGTCATTTGAAAAATTTACAACACCCTACAGACACAAAGAAGCAAAGCAAAAGTTGTCCAGTATCTTCCATTTTCTGTAAAGTCTTTATTGTTCAAAGACAGTAAACTGACAACAATTAAGAAGATTCCAAATATTAGCTTAAATGAAAAGAAACTAGACTAAAAAAAAAAAGAAGGAATCCAAATGCTATCCTGTCATTACAGTCAAGAGGAGAAGCACTGCCCTAGGCATGATACCAAAAAATTTGACAACACTCCACATAAGAAGTGATTTGAATACAAATCTATTATATAACATTGATATTAAGCAGGGTTCCTTCTAGCCTAAGATTGGACCAAAGAATGTGCTATTTTTGTTTTGTAAAAGACTCATCTGTCTGAAGCCCAGAAAAAGCCACTGGTACCTACCAGGCTTCCTCTGGCAGACATAGTCCTTCCTTGAGTTTATTCCTTCCGGGGCTACATTACATACTTTGGAAGGAGATGAACCTGGATTCTCACATTTTCAGTGGAAGAGTAGCCATCTCACTCCATCCATCACATTAGTAAAATCTTCCAATAATTAATCACTCTGAATTAAGAACTTGCCTGTCTTCTGTAAATTTAAGCTCAAATACCTTTCATCCCCAATCTTTGTTACTCAACTTAAAAGAAGGCTCTGTTGTCCATTTAATTACGTACTGTGGTCAAGACACCAGCTCACTTTATCTTGGCAAATAAAATATCTTTTAATTTCTTGCTGGAGCAATGTTTCCAATTTTTGTATTCTTGTGGGAGAGAAAGGTGTTGGCTTGTTGCTTCCTCCCCCCCTCCCAGCCCCGATTTTATTACTATCTCTAGAACTGGACAGTGAGTTCTTACAGCAGTTACCCTTGGCCCGGAACAGCTTCACTATTCCTACTCAGAACTCCCCCATCAGTAAAAAGATTATATTTGCTGTTTCATCCATAACATTGGAGTTTCTGGTCGATAATCAGCAAATGTAAACTGTCTTAAGAGTCAAAGAGTCACCGTTCTGAACATGTGCCTATAATTTTGTTCTAGACGCCCAGCTTAATGTTTAGTCCTAGGCCTCGTAGAAGTACATGCACTGAGCACAGATTTCCATTTGGAATTCTGTTTTGTCATGGACGTCTGTAAAGTATCTACCATGCTAGTCAACTGAACATATGACTGCTGGACACTGTGAAACTTCTCAAAAACTCATCAAGCATAACCAAATTAAAAGTCTTGCAGAAACATATTTCACAAATACTATTATTTTTAATCTTACTACAAATTAAAAGTAGCTTATTTTTCACTTTAATTAACACTAATTACATTACTGTCCTAATTTTCTATTAATCAAGTCACATATCAGATATTCTGCTATTTTACCTGGAACTGATGTAAGGCTGAGACAAAAAATCCCCAGGTCATTGTCTTTGCCCTCTCTAGTACATATTTAGTGCTCCACAATTTATTTAAAAACAAACAAACAAAATCCCTCAGATTTAACACTACAGAGAACTCCTTGCCCACTTCTTGGGTGTTAGATATGTGGAGCTACCTATTTTTAAATGTCTTTTTAATAACTGTTACATAGCTTGTGAATAGCTGTTGGTAAGTAATTCACTATCATCATATGAATGAGTTCAACTGATTATTTTTCAAAATCAGGGCAAGAATTTCTGAATAGTACTGCTATTTCTCATTAAGTCTGCATGTCCCAAGTTTCAGATAGAGGAGTACCCCTAGAATACTACAATTGTACTCATAACCTAGTTCTTTTGATTATACTGAGGTTTATCTATATAGGAGATGCATTTTTTGTCAGTCTTCTGTGCAGTTACTCAAGACTTAGGGCTGACCACAATGTATAATCATCTCAAATAAAAGTTTCTGTGGATAAAAGCTGTAGAAAAGCATCTGTCGTCTTGTTGTCAACATGCCAGAGTTCACAGGGTGCAGGAGCACCTCAGGGAATGGTTTAGATGCTGTGGATTTTCCCAGCATCAAAACACATTGCTGACATAGTCCTTTCCCTCAGGGGTTTATACATATAATGGTAAATATATACTGTTAATCAGCTATGGCTTAAAACTGCTTATTACCTTTACACAGACTTCTGACTAGAAGAGAGAGAAAAAATATCCTGGAGGGGAACAAAGAAATACAGCCCACTTATCCAGCCTGCCTACAATGACAAGAGAAGTAAATAAAATAAAATAAAATAAAATAAAATAAAATAAAATAAAATAAAATAAAATAAAATAAAATATCTACAGAGGCATCAGCTCAAGCAGAAGGTTCAGTACAAGTTACTTAATCGAAGTTATAAAGTGTTGTACTTTTATTTTCATTTCTGGAATGCTTAAATGCCCAAACTTGAAATATAGAAATTAAATACAGATGAATCTCTTGGAAGCAAAGTCCACAGAGTGATCTCCTTTACCCAGAAGCAACTGATTGTACCCAATACATGCACTGGTCATAAGAAAAACTAAGAAGGATTTTCACTTATAAAACTTAGATGTATTTTATATATACTAACAACATCCTCATAACTAGGGTCCTACCTCCTACGTAAACTATTTCACTACATAAAAATAATCTTGTATTTAAGTGAATAGGGCACAGGATTTTTGCACTGTCAAACGGCAGGAAACTCATTGCTCTGCTTTGCTTCAGGTGCTAGTTATATATAATTGGACATTTGATAGATTCAGACAGTGAAAGCATTTTTCAGTTATCAAACTTCATGCCCTCATTTAATTATTCTGCACCCTCAAGCATAAAATGCATTATTTACACAAAGTGCTTTTTATTGTCTATTAATAATTTCCTGATTGTATTGACTGACTACAGCTTTACACCATGAAAGCTTCTGGTTTTAACTTACCTATTTTCTCCAAAATAGATGTAAATTATAAGTAGCTACTAAGAGAATAAACATCTCTTGAAAACTGTGTGTTTGATTCCTAATGATAGAAGACTCTAAAAATATTCCGTACCTTCTTTACTGTAATTACTACAACAATGGTAAGAGTAAATCAAAATCAGCTACAGAAGGCAGGAGGAATAAACACAGTAGAGTCCCTTCCTGGATGACCTTACCAAAGAGGGGCAGGAAAGTTTTTGAAGTAGTTTACTCACCTGACACTCACACTAGGTAGGGTCTCTATTCCTGGTATGGCATTGCACTCTGCAGGCATGCCCAGAAAGTAGCTGGTCCTAGACTAATAGATACTGTAAACATACAGATGAGCAGGAAACCCTTTTCCCAACCCATCAAAAACTTGAGGGGAAGAAAAATTCCAATTTAAAATTGGGATGAAAGACTAATCCCAAAATTCTAGAGTACCCCAACTGAAAAATTAGCACATTTAAACAGAAGTGCTCTATTTTCATAATTGTCTCACATTCCATTTTTACATTTTCATATAACTAATATTCATAAAAGTTATTTAAACTGAATATTTATGTAGAAAGTGCATAAATGGGCTGTCTGGGTATTTCTGAAACTTTCATAACTGCCTCAGGAAATTTGTGGAAACAAAGCACTGCCCACTATCCGAGCTTACAGCATTTCCAGACCTTCAGCACAGAGACTGACTTTGCCATTTTCTGTGCAGTTCCTGGAGGATGGAAGGTGAGGAGAAACTGCTATCACTTCCCTTCTTCACGTGGTTTTTCATAGTGTCTACCTACACCTGCCATACTTCCTTTGCTACTGCTTTATCATCTTTAAGACACAGAGTTTCCTCTGAAGCACAAATAACTTTATTTTGCCCAGGCATTCATTTTTGAGCCAATACCTAACTAGGAGCAGGAAGTCTCACACTTCTTCAGCCAATGTCTTGAATTTCAATCCTGTTTCTCTTCCTCCTACCCTTTCAGCACCTTTGTCCATTAATAAAGCCTTTATACAGTACACAAAGTGTTCAATCTTTTATGATTTCAGGAGTTGCGAGTGATTCATTCAGACTTGACCTGAAGATTCTTACTTGTACTGTGTGGTGCACCAAGAATATAAACCAGTTATTGTTGTGTTTGGCTTTTCCATCCTCAGCTACTGCTATTCACTTAGAGCTGAAATTCCCCCTCCAAAAAAGCAGCAATTTTTTTCCTAATAAAGAAAATATGCCAAAACCGCTCATCTTAACAAGTCATTTTGGTTCAGAGTTCTGCACAGTTCTTGTACAGCAGCTTGTAAGCCAAGTTTTGCTAATTACACATTTAACTGTCTTCAGAAAGACTGATAGGAATTTCTTAACAACAACAAAAAAAGTTGGCTGCATACCGTAATAAAAGATACCTGAAAGTGTTACTGTAATTAAAAAGGCTTGGAGACGCTGAAAAGATCATGTTGTGGCAAGCATCCAGTACACAACAATCAGACCGTGACTTTGAAACTCCTTAATATATAAAAGAATAATAATGGAACTGAGAGAGAAATTACATCCAAACTCATTCAAGCCTCAAATGGAAAAAAAAATACAAAAACCAAACCAACAAAACCCCCAGCCTTTTACTCAACTTGTAAACTATTAACAAGTTCTCACAAAAAATCCCCAGCACCCCAATGCTCTGAAAAGACACCTGCTCTAGCTACAAACACAGATGAAGACCAAACATTATTTCTTAGGCAAATTATCAGAACAAGCCTTTTATGTTCTTCTCGCGTTTTCCTCCTTTCTAGTGTGCCTGTTTTGCACTAAGACGTGCCCCGCTCTCAGCCACCTATCTTCTTATAATTGCAGTGGATGAAGAGATGAGTGCTTTCACAGTACTACGTGAGCGAGGTCTAGACAGGACCCATCAGCTGACAGCCTTCAGGCTCCACTTGCGTGTTTGATACACCACCGCAGGAAACGTACAGAACCACGCCTGGGTGAAAACAGGCGATTAAAACAGACTTCCTTCCTTGCCACTCAGCATCTTCAGTTAGGAAATACTGTTCACTTCATTTAAATTTGATAAGAATATCTCTGGGCATTCACTATCCTTATTTATTGCTTGTCTCTCCCTACCAGCCAATGCCAGCTTATTTATACTGGGACCCTGATAAAATCTGTGCAACACCTGTCATGCTGGAGCCTTCCCCAACTTCATCTGAGTAGAAGAGTCTGATGTGACTTGATATTATACAAGTCTCACTTTCTACTCTGCTACTAAAAACTACCATACCGGTTAGAGAATTGCCCAGCCGACAAAGACTGCTTGAAAATGGTAGTTCCCCGAAGAGCCCCATTTTTTAACCATTCTGTGCTCCATGCAGGATGGCTCTTTACAGCAGTCACCATCAGACCTGACAACAGCAGAAGTCGGTAAGCCTCTGTTACACAGGCTTCCCATTTAATAAAGCTCGGAGTTTGAGGACCCGTCCTCAACACAGGTGTAACAGGCCTGCAGCACGTTTAGCTGTTGCCACACCACTGTTTATTTATAGTATGGATGTTTTATCTGCAAACTTCCAAATATTCAAGAGTTTTACAGAAACATGCGTAATGCCCTTTAGAGTGTTTTAATAAAATGACTCTATCACATTTTTTAGCAGAGAATGAAATAATGGAAGAAAAGCAGTGAACTTGAGAGGATTTCTTTCAGCATTGTACACAAAAAATACATACAACTGAAATAAAGACAATTCGTAAGAGTCAGGAAGGGAAAGTCAGCATTAATCTGAAGAACACAGGATTTAAATAAATTACTAATACGACCTCACCAAACTTCATACTTATAACGGTACCAGGAGCCCAGCACTGTTCATCTTCCACGTACTGATCTGACTCCTTGAGAAAGCATCCACATTGCAATATTTACATTATCTGTAATAACTCAGGGTTTCTTTTTCCTAAGCTCATGAGTTTTCTGTTCATATTCCTGCTCCCCAGCAGAAATATAATTTAGAGAGGATTTCAAACAAATGGAGCAATATGATAAGAAAATAAGATGATTGAAAAAAAAGAGTTATGGCTAAAAGAGAAAACCACTTTAATCACTGCTGCGTCGGCCTGGGACCCAGCAGATCTGTTTCTTCTCCCAGTTTCTCATCCCATCACATTAATAACTGCAAATTGACAGTTTATACGTAACTTACTCCTAAAAGTCAGATTACCTGATTCTTTCCTGCTGAGATCACCTAGAAATGTATCAGATGCAAGTGATTACTTGGTACCACGAACAACAGCTAGTAATCAAGGCAGCTGCCAGGCCAACAGGTAACAGGGCTAGAGCTCAGGGGGAAAGTTTTGACTGTGCCATCGTCAACTGGAGCATGCCATTTTCACAAAACCAAAGACATGTTGTGAAATTTTGTACAATTTAGCTCTTGCAAATCAGAAATGGACATCCTGTTTGGGCATTTTCAGAAGCACAGGGAAAAGGGTTCAAAATGAACACTGGCACCACAACAGGCAATGATTACAGCTGCTTTTTCTCTGGGATTCCTGCAATTTAAGAGTTTTGATCACCAGTATCAATGCTTGTGTAAATTATAACCTTAGACTGCTGTATAGTAGGGTATACTCCTTTAAGACTTTTAGAGTGGGTTTATTATTATTATTTCTTTTCTCAAAAGGAGGCAATGCTGAGATCTTTGTCTTACTATAGTCACAGTTATCAGTATGGTCACATGAAATGTCAGTTCTCATTTTCACCAGGCGATTCTGTGACAGGCCTAAACTAAGAGACATGCCAATCCAAACAAAAATACCTACTGAGCATAAACAGACCAAATTACTTTGTCAGTGCTACAAAACCATTCCAGGGTATTTAATAAATCTTTTTAAGAAAAAAGGCACCCTAGGACCAATGTCTTTTCATTCAAAATTCATGAGCTCTATTAATCTATCAAGTATGTATTTTTACTGGATCTTACATAGCTCCCTCAAGGCAAGGACATTTTAAAGCTAATTAAATAGAAACCACCACTTTCACTGTACTTGGTGCTCAGCTGAGCATACTGCTTCCACGCTTATTTACTGAGCCTTTTCCATTAACATGCTACCAAAGTTTTTCAAATTACATGTAAATATACTAACTGATACGAATTAACAAATCAGCCAGTACTCCTTGATTTTCATACATGTGCCTATTAAAAATACAATAGTACTAATTTAGCTGATGACCAGAAAAAGCCTTCCAGTATTTAAACCACATTTCCTCTGACATACACAGCTTTCTAAAAACACATATAAAAATGCCATTCCAGGGCTGACATCATATGAGGTTTCTGCTTTATGTGTAAGTTTATCTGAACTTCTGAGCAAAACCCAAGCATCATTTCAGAGGGTTGAGAAGACAGTACTGTCAAACACTTTCTCAGGAAGAAACAGGTGAACTATTGAAGCTGCCTTGTTAATAATACCTATATGAAAGGCTAAAAAACACATCTTGCATACTAAACATATGGAATAGCTATTGGCCATTATGCACAGAAAATATAAAAATAGTTATCTATTATTTTAGAGATGAGGATGGGGGAACTGTCATTTTTTTTTAAATAGACACAGCTAAAATTCAAGTTAGTTTCCTTTGTTAAGTTAGGGAATGTGTGTCAATATATCGGTCTAGTTTCAGACAGCAGGCTCACATAATATGATACACACATTATTTTCCTAGCTTCATTCTAAGTGATATGTGAATGAGTAGGTGCTGTCTGGAGTACTCTTATGATTTTGCTCAGGCCAAACAATAGCACTTTAAAGTTGACAGAACAGCCATCCAAGTACTTAGTAATTTATTTGCCTTAAAAATCTGCACCATGTAAAGATTTCAACTAGTTTAAGCATTTAAGCTCCTCTTGTGCTATTAATATTTAAGGCACTGCACATTTTTCCAGTAGGTAACATCTTAAGTGCTAGCGCCAACTCCAAGATAACCACCACCTCTACAAAATAATCAATATATGCAAAAAATGCATATACAGCAATAAAAGCTATATTGAACTCACATAGCTAAAAGCACAGGAAATGTGGAATGAAAACAGCATTAATTCAGCTGCTTTGAACACACAGTTCCATATTAATTTTTTTCTGGATTAAACATGTAGGTAAACACATTAGTGTTTTGTGACACTTTCACAAAGAATTTTTACTTAGATTATAAACAATGGACCATTTTGCTATGGATCACAGGGCTTCACAAGCAAAATACCCAATGAGGAGAAAATTTGCCTGTCTGAAATCAGTCCTCACGTAATCAGACTAAATCTCGAGGCAGTTCTACTACTTCCAGAAACTCAGTGGCTCACTCAAAGCAAAAAGTCACAGTTCCCTAGCACATATAGGTGAGACAAAAGTGCTATACAGCTTACCAAGCAGCATCAGGGTAATTAACATTCTATCAGCTCTAATTGGAAGCGATTCGGCGGTCTCAGCTTTGTCGTAGAAGTGTTTTCAGAACTCACTTATGTGAAAGGCTAATACTGACACCAAGAAGTGTATAGTTATCTAGCTCTCAAATCCCAGAAGAAAGCTGTATAGTAATTGTTCACTGAAGAGTGGTCTGGAGTCACCAGCAAGAGATAATCCAGCCACTGTGTTGCTGTTTCCTTCATGTTACTTTATTCAAACATGCTGTTGCAAGCACACAACTATATGGGCTGCCTAAATCGTCTGTGTTACACAGTGGGTCCAGAGGAGGAACAAGATCAGAACCTCAGCTCCTTCAATGCTCAGAGGTCCTCTGTTCTTTCCAAGTTACTTCATGCAATCTAAGACATATCAGCTCAACTGTCCATTTCTTACAGAGTAATACCCATCAAAATTTTAATTCTTTTAATGAAGATAGAATTAATGCTTGCATTTTCAGGTCATGCAAACCCTGACCTACTCCTTTGCACTGCTCTGAGTAGTAAGAATGTAATCAATTTGACCAACTAATTAAAGACCAGTTCTGATGAGAGTCTGTCTTGAGTGTGGACATCAAGGACATAGCCAAAATAAGCAAGAAAAATGAAAGACCTTTAAAACCAAATGAACTTCAGCAGCTTCTTAGTGTGAATTTTCTATGTGTTACTGCTGTCCAGCTAAATAGAAAGGGATGATGAAAACTAACAACTTAAAATGCTCACCATGATCAACTTATTAAATCATATGAAATTATCCCTTCCTTGCTATTAGATACAATTTTTAGAGGATTTGTTCTAAAGGATACATGAAATATTGAGACCTTCACATAAACCCATACAAAATCCTTGTTTACTGTGCTGTGGTATAAACATGGCAGAGCCTTCCTAAATTAGCTGGTCAAACAGAAGAGTGAGTATTTCTTTTTCCCCACCGATGCCAATAGGTAGTGCTCAAGAAAGCTATTAAGCAGGATGTAAACCAACTTAAACCCAAACCATCTTCTGAACTCAAGAGTCAGTGTGTTAAGGTAGGTACTTAGAAGTGAAGGTATCCCACACCTCTTTCATCTCACAGAAGTAGTGCTTAATATATTAAAAAATTGTTCCAGAAAGAAGGTCCAGAAGCCCTAATGGAAGCTTGAGCTATTTTACAAAAGGATTTCTTGCACAGAAAGAGTACAGCACTATAAAAATTAGCTCCAAGGACACATTTCACTTGTAAGTAGAGTATATTATCAAGATATAACATTTTCATGCATCATTTTATATTGAGAGAAGCTACGTAGTCTGAAAAATGGCAGTGTCTAGCTCTTTCTGGCATAGAAGTCCTCCTCTGTGCTGTGACAGAGGAGTGGTATGAGCCAGAGATGAAAATTTAGCTTTTCTCTTATACCTATTTCCCTATCAAGTGTAAAAGTCCAAAATGTTCCAGTTTATTTCAGAGACAGCAACAAACAGACGGACAAAACCTTTGCTTCTGTCATGGTATTCAAATGCCCTGTGACAGCCTGGTCCTCCACTGGGGCATCAGCAGCCCTTCGTTGTCACGCTCACCCAAGGGAAAGGTGTCACACTGAGTGACGTGCCATCACAGGGCCCCAATTTCCTTTTTCCTCCATCTCCATCATTCCACAGGGGCCTTAAATATCTATATTAACTGTCTTGTTCCCTATTTGATAGCTATTTTAAGGTGTATTTCAAGATGAAGCAGTGACTCAAAAGACTGAATACTGAGCTAAAAATCTAGATCTAAATTCTAATGCTCTGTCACTTAGAGTAATGCCTCTTGGTCCTGGTCTCTATTGCAGTCCATTAAATCACTGTGATGGTAAAATATCTAAAGTAACAAGGAAGCATATGATGTAAAACATGGTCAGAGTAGAAAGATTAGAAAGGAAATATGAAAAAATAAATAATGCAAGTCCAGCTCAGGAGAGGCAAACTGTGAAACTGTGAAAGCCAGACTGCCCCACAGATCATGGATGATTCCCAGCCATTGCACCTTCCTCATACCACAGAGGGAAAACATCACCTCAGTGAAAAGTTGTTCATTTTCATGCATAATACTGATATAGCACTGGGGAAACAATGGCAGAAAGCTATTAGTGCCTAGATAACTTTAGTACTAATCATGCTGAAATAATTTGCCATTTTAGGAAACCCCATCCTAATTGATTTCAGTAATTAGCTCTGCTAATATTAGGGGGTTCTTTTGCCTAAAAAATCATGCAAGGTATGTAGAGGGAGCATCACAGACTTTAACAGGGCCAGTGCTCTCTCTAGAATCATTCTGAGATTCTCTTCCTCTTCCCTGTTGTTGCTCTTCTATGACCTTACTTAAAATACTTCAGCCACGCTATAAAAACCGTCTTAGAAAAAGGCAATCATTAGCCCATTGGACAAAAAAAAAAAAATTTTTGATGATGACCACATAAACCAGAACTTTCCACCGGAAAAATCTGAAGGTCTCAATGCACTTCCAAGCGCCTAGTCCCTTGGGCCAAAACACCTCCTGCTAGGAGATAGAAGGTCCAAAACTGAGTGACCTCAGAGGTACTGTTATCTCAGAAATTTTAGAAAAGGGCCCTGTGGTCCGACTTCAGGAGAATACACAGGGTTCGATAAGAAAATATGGCCTATTAATGCTTCTTCTGTACCTGTACAGTATACCAAGAGGATTTCAGTATGCAGAGTGTGTGACGCTAGCTCATTTTTAAGCTGACAAATCCAGTTCCCAACTTATGCTTCAAAATATTCTCGGGGTAACATGCAGTCTCAGAGGAAAAGGCCAGAAGTGCAAATGTTCTGCACCAATGTACATGTGATCACCTAAAAAAACCTTTGCTCTCCAAGCCAGGAAGGCTTATGCAAACTAAAATGAACACAACAGACTAACAAAAAATAGGGCTTATTATAATGAATAAAACATTTCAGACTTTAGCATCTAAAAATTAAAAAGTTAATGTGACAATAGAGAACTGAAGTTCATTTATTTGGGGATTGTACATTTGTGTCACTTCAACTGTACATAAAAGGTTCTTCCCTAATTCATATGGCTTTTTAGTAGTTTGCATAACGCAGAAACTAAGCGGAGGCTATAATATGACTTCATTGCAGTTGATAGAAATGGAACAGCGAATGAAGTATCCATCCAATATTTGCTCTGAACTGGAAGATATTATGACTTACCAAATTATGTTAGATCTAATTTGGCAAAAAGAAAATCACTATAAGTTAAATCTTTCCTCAAAATTACTGTTAGAAAGTCCAGGTAGGCATCAAAGCAGTACTAGGATGAAATCGTAAGTCCTGTTTTATTATTAATACAACTTCATTAACACCTTTTGTAGTAGTGATGTCTACATATCTGAAGAAGAGGCTTTTCATTTTTCATCTCTGTACGCCACCACTACTCAGTCCATTCTGTGGTGCTGTGGCAGAGCAGCTGTTACTGTATTGATTTTACCTACACATCTATATTCTCTGATTGACTGAAAAGTCATCAAAACAAGTTTATGCTTATTTGAGCTAATATCTGGGCTGCCTCACTTGTAAATGAAGGTATAAGCAGACTATTTAGCATGTTAATATGCTAGCAAGCCAAGAACACTCCTACTTCATTCTCAGGGAGTCTCACACTCTAAGCATTTTCATCAGTGATTAAATTATTAAAGTTTATATTGCAACAACAATTAGTACTTTTCAGTTTTCTGACAGTCTTCTGACTCTTTTGTTTAGGGTTTCAAAGCAATTTACCAACACAAATAAATTAATTCTCAATACCCTGCAAGATAAGAAGTATCTTTGTTTTTCGAGGGGCAAAAGCAATGTACAGAGCAACGTACAGTCATGTTCCAAACTGGCCTAAAGCCCAGACTGCAGACCTGGAGAACTGACACAATACTTAACTTCCAGCTATGGTTTAGGCTTTGCATACAGTCCACACTTCTGAGTATCAAGACCTGTATTTCCCAGTTCATGCACTGAAAATCAGAAATGACTGAGGAGAACAATTAAAATTAATTACAAATGCACATGAGATTTTACAGCCAAGTGGCAATTTTTTAAACATAAAACTCTGACCACTTTCCTACGTCCAACTCCATTAAGTGTTATTTCACTTGCATTCTCAACTCTGGTAATTTAGAGCAAGTATAATTGCCAACGCACAACAATTAAGATTCTCCCTTGAAAATAAAATTGTGTGAATATAAGCAGTTGCAAACTTTGAAGCTTGAAACCAGAAAAAAAAACTAGCTTCCTCTTTTCAGCATTTGTACTTTTTCCAACACACACTTAAGTGTGCAACTTTTTGGACTTATAAGCATCCAAAAGAACAGAAGCAGCTATAGTTTTTGATAATGCTGCTAAGTTGAGAAATAATATTAAGAACACAGTAGTGTTCAGATGACCCAAAACCCATCAAACCATGCTATCTAATAGACAGAAAGAGATGACACCAAGCAAGAATATAACTGTTTCTTACAAACAGATGACAGAAAAACTGACTAACTTCAGTCTGCTGTTCGTCATTGCCGCTGGATGCCCTGCTGACATTATAGCAGTCCTGAGTATGGATTTCAAGATGAATGAAAATATGACTGATAAATATGTCATATTATATATAAATATATCATATAAATATGACTAAAAGGACTGACATAAAGAAGACATCTCACAGTGTCATGCAACTTAAAGTGTTATGCACCTTTTAAGTAAATATCTATTTAATTAGTCAACGTATTTTAAGCAACAGCTATCACTTCCTTTAAAACCTCACTTTCTTTATGCCCTTACAAAATGCTGCGGCTGCTTCATGAAAGACCAGCACAGATAGAAGCTAAGGTTCAATGCAGACAAACAAGGAGTGAGGAAACTAGAATCAATGCAAGGACCTATAATTTTTGCGTACGTGATCTGTGGCTTCTGAGTTAGTATGCTACATTACTAAATAACTGCTCTCTTTTCCTAATAAAGCTTATTTGATCCTTAGCAAGAAAAATGTCTTAATCAAGGTAGGGGAACAGCATCTTGAAGGTCTAGGCTTTTAGAATGACTTTCACTATCGCCCACCAAAAAATAGGATGTGTAAATGCCTGAAAATACTAGGTGTAAGAGAATTCAGCAGGAGTACACAGAACAATAATGATGCCTGTGATCATACAGTGGGTATTGCTATTTAAGGAGTTTAAGCCAGAAAATCTTTCATAATACAACTAACCAAGTAAAGAGGACCAATAACTGATCTAGTTAATGCCTGCTTCCAGTCTCACAAATAAAAATGATCATGTTCAGTTTGGGGAAAAAAAAAAGTGTCCCACAAAAAGCAGAAGTTGTAAATTATCAAAAAACTTCTACATACACTAGCTATAGCATTGAAATGAACCTTAAGTCACTGGACTATGAAGCAACTTCAATTTATTATGTAAGCAAAATGCCAAGTGCTACTTCCAAATTTGTATAAAAAAGCTACTAAGAAAATGCTTTCAGTTAACCACTCTTTTGCTGCTTTTCATTTGAGAGTGAAAACAAGTAAGGCCTCATCAATGCTGCCATCTACAGAGCGCTTCTCTATATCAAAAGAATTTTTTTTTTTTTAAATTAAGACCTTGAAATTTTGCATTGCCTGATAATAAACTGCTTGGAAATCAAACGTACACCACCTCAGTTTTTACTTGCAGCAGTCCCAAATAGAGTTATATTCTATGCATTTTTTTCTGGGGGGGAGGAAGGGGGAAGAGCCATGGAATAACAATGTTTTCCAAACAGTTTCAGAGACAGTCACATCCTCTGACACTGCTGTGGCTATTGTCACCTGCAGTAGTAATGCACCACTCACTTCAGCAGTTTACGTGGCATATAAAAATAGAGGAAGACCAATGAAAGATTTGCACCTAAATAGCTGAACTAAAACTAAAAAACCTTTCAGTGTATCCAGGAACATTTTCACCTTTCTTTTCCTTCTCCACAAAAAAAAAAAAAAAAGATAAGTAAATAAATATATGGGTAAAATAAATAATTCATTCTGATAAATGCATTCTATCTCAAAATATAGCATTTTCTATTTCATCTACCACTACAACTGCTTCATGTCATGGTTTCCAACTTTCAGAATGTACAAGCAAATCTCTACATAGAAAAAGCTAAGTGAAAAAGTATGTCCCATTGGGTGCGTTTTCTTCTGTACTCACAAAATGCACTCCAGTTAGGAAATGAAGTCATAATTGCTCATGCATTTCCAGTGCTAAACCTGTAACTAAATATACAGTGCCAGGTTAGTTCCACAGCCCCGGAAATGTTTATTCTGGCAGAGAGGGCTGGCCCTCCTCCAACACCTCACCAGTCCATTGCAGACACGGTAACCGAATGCAGAAAGGACTCACTCTCTTCTGTGTGCGAGATTCCCAGTAAAGCGTATGTGGCTATTCAAGCTGCACACATTGCCAGGACAGGTTGAAACCAGGAAAAAAAAAAGGAAGCCTTTGCCATAAAACATTTCTGAACGCTGCTGGGAGAGCATAACCACAAGAGCTTGGTGCTGCCAGAGCTGTTCCCATGGCTTCTGCTCCATCCGCGGCACAGCCGACTCTGTCCTCTCCCACCAACAGCTCCTCCTGCCCAGGGGATCCCTTCAGAAAAATGGCCCTGCCTTTTCCAAGCCTTCACCCTGCTCAAAGCCCTTCCCAGACCAACCACCTCCTGCACTTCCACCATGAGGAATACTCATATTGAAGATCTAACGTGATCGTCCTGATGCCTGTTCACAGCATCTGCCAAAAATTTCAGCTGAACCCTGGGCACCATGCCTGCTCCTCACCCATACTGTGTTTTTTTTTATTTCCAGCAAGTTCATATTCTCCTGCTGACTGGAATCTTCAGCAGACGATGATCTGATAGCTAATAGTGATCATCACTTATAAGTGTACCTATAGGATTCATTGCATACATGGTAAAGCCCCTGATTTTCCACACAGAGTACCAATCCATTCCAAGAGAGGAGTCAGCAGGGTGCTGCAGTGAGCACAGCTACCTTAGGAACTAAAAAAGTTTATGAAAATGTTAGCAAAGCATCTACAATACACGATATGAGTGAACCCAGCATGCAGGTACATGATCTCTGCGGTGGATTTTACAGGCACACGTATGCCCTCTCACAGTGGCCAGCATTTCCAGTAAATGACATTGAGAAGTAGAACTTGTCAATACAAAGGGTACCATTGACAGGTGTATACTTTCAAAGCTCATGCTCAATAATTCACAGAATTCAGCCACTGGGCAGTAATGTTCCAGTCGCTTTTGTACAGCAATGAGATGTTAGCGTTGATCAGAAACCTGTGAGGTACACAGACACATGAAAATAGAATGCTGCTGTCACACATGCTGAGCCACTGGACATCAATACCTTCCCACTGTTTCTAGCAAAAATAAAACTTAAAATGTCTACCAGGTGAATTTTTCATACCCTTTGGCTGCAGCACCGCATACCTGAGTCTGAAAAAGATGCTTCTGCAGAGCATGGTGCAGGTACAAATAAACACCTACCCAGCTGACAGGCAGGGATGTATTCCACTTTACCACAACAACGCAGAGGCTCTGAACAGATTTTAACAACTTGCCCATTCTACAGAAAACTTGAAGAAATCCAAGATACTAAAGGCCCTTTCAACCTTCATTTCTAGTTCACTCCCCTGCATTCATGATATACCACGCAATGGAAGGATGTACCAAAACGAGCAACAGTGAAGCACAGGAAATGTTCTCCCTTGAGCACGTATCAGGCACCATGCGGAAAACATGTCAGCAAGCTCAAAGGAGCAAACATGCGCTCGCTTTAATTTTATATATAAAGTTTTATACAAATCCTAGTTTGGAGAGAAGTTGTTTCTATTCTAACTTCATATGAATTTCAAATACTTAGTTTTATTTTTAAGACGACAGTTATCTAGAAGCCAAAGATTTAGGCAGCCTATCTTAAGCCAGAGAATACAAAATCTGTTGAAAGCAAAACTGGCTAGGCCAGCTCTGAAATTACCAGCACAGAGGATACGCTTTAATTAGAAGGTTTTCACCAGCAGGTTTTTGTAGACAGCAAGTACCTGCCTAAAAAAGATGATGTAAGAAGAAAAGCTGCTAAAACTTTTCAACAGACATGCAGACATCACATGGATAAAAAGGACAAATGTTTTAAAAAGGTCACGGCAAATAATCAAGTTTGCTGCTAATTCTGTAACCAAACATGGTTATATATGAAACAGACACTGCTAGAAGAAACTTCCAGGTAAAAATTCACTCCACCTTTTTTTATTGGCCTTCATTCAACTTTTCCTTGTGTTTTTACATACTTGCCTCCCTGTACAAACATTAAAAATGAGAATGTCTAATGAAAGCCATTCAGGCACTATTGTATATGTTCAGCCCAATGAGAAGCAACTTTTCCCTTTTCTTATATTCTCCAACTACAGTGGAAAAACAAAATGATAAATCTAACTATACAAACCCCTGGGAGAAGTATGCCAGCCCTTACCATATCCATTTGTTCAATTTTACTGCAAAGGATGCCCCTTTGGCAGTTCATCCCTCAGAGCAAAGACCAACTCCTCCGCACAAGTACATGTGCAATCTTCCTTAACCATTAAAAGGCTTTGAGCACAGGAATTTAAATAGTTACTAATAGCATTACAACACATTTTGCTCCATTTGTATGCCAGACTGTAACTGTGAAAGGAAGCTGCAAAAGTGGATCTTTTTGCTGAAGGTCTGAAACAGAAGAACCACCCAATAGTTACGTCTATGTCTGGACTGAATGTTACTTCTGATCCACTTACTGAGCATTAGTTTTATTTCCAATGATATTTTGGGTGCACTAGTCAGTGCAGGATCCAGGAACAGAGGACATTTTATAATGTAATTAAAATGTATCAGTAAACCTTTCCAAAACCCCAAATTTATTCGGAATATACATAACATCAAACAGCCTGCTACATCTTAAGCAGGTAGCAAAAACCTGCATGTAATTCTTTATGAAAATAAATTTAAATGCTCATTTTTTTCAGGAGACTAAGTATCAGCACCAAGTAATGACTGAATTCTCTGACACCGCTGAATTACCATCTGCCTGCAGAGATAAAGTCTACACAGAAATGGCTAATGCATCAATGCACAATGAGGTGAGCATCCAACACTGCGAGGTGCTCCGTTCCCTCGGCACGCGTGGGATGCCAGGTGCAGAACAGCCTCTGTAGCTCCCTGGGTAACGTCATGGCTGTTTTAGTGGGAAGCTGGCTACTTACTGCCATTTGACACTGACTGCTGGATTCAGTGTGACATCCAGTGTAAAACTTCTGCAATTGCTCAGTCATAAACAAATATCTGTAACATCACTGCATTATGATGACTACTTTTGCTCTCGCTTTTGGTACTCACTGAAACTTTTCCTTGGAGCTGGACCTATCTCAGTTCTCCTTCTGACTGTGGGATCACTGCCCACCAGTTCACTAAGACCAAATCCTAAGTGCAAATCACTTTTTTTGTAAACTCTTTCAAGGCCTCCACACATACAGGCACCTAAGCAAAGATTCACTTTAGGATGACTGCCCACGCGGAAAGAAGCAGACCCGTTTGTTTCACTGCAGGGAGCGAACAGCCCTTGCATCCTTGAGATCTACCAAACTAACACTTGCATCACACAGTCTGATCCCACTAGCAAATACTGAACCATCACTTCTCCAAATCATTGTCACATTCATTTTGCCCGCTTCCCCGAAGAATATAAAAATACACTTGCCAGTATCCAGCCGTGTTTCAATAAATCTTTTCATATGTTAGATGGTATCAATGCACTAGCCTTTTTATGTAAATAGATGCATTATTAATACGTTTTCTGATCAGAAAATAGTTTGAGGGGTTTCATGTGAAATATTAACAAAAAAAATTACTATTTGATCCAGTCTGCAACTCCTTAAATATTAGTGAGAATTCATTTTAAGAGAAAAAGGAAATAGCCAAATCAAGTATGTGACATCTTCTATAAGCAGCCTTATAATAGTCCTTGCCAGAGCAATGAAACTCAGTTATCTTTAATTGTATATATTTGCATCTTTGTGCTATAATAAAAACGCATTTGGTTTCATGCAGAATTTATATGCTTTGACAAGTTCAGCAACAAATCACAGTTTGCACCTAGGGTAATGTTTAAGTATTTTAGCATGAAGCTGCACCTACAGAAGACTTAGAGACCTTCAAGTTTGGGACGTGCCTTGCCTCTGCCTCTCGGGTGTCTTTACTTCCACAAGGTTGCACTTCATTGCAGGGTTGACTGAGCAAAGGCTTGTGAAGCTGTCCCTTGGGTGCTCCCTCATCTCTGATCTTGCCTGTCTAATAATTTCTTTTTTCTGAGATAACCATGTTCTCAATCTTTCTGTCATAAGGAGAAAACAAAACAAAACAAAACCCCCAACTTTCAAGGTTATTAGAAGTGCTTTATAATTAAAAACCATGGGTATTCTCCCCAACATTTGCTTGCTTAATAAAAATTCGCCCTCATTTTCTGCATTGACTTTTAAGAAACTTCTAACATTTCACCTTTCTGTCAATTCATTGAAAATAAAAGATTTAATGGTATCTTTTGTTATATAATCATAATACACCATATAGTTATATAGCACACGTAGTTTGTATAATAGCTTTTCTGCATTACCTCCACAGTTGTTTGAAAAGATCATTAATGTATCTCAGAAAATGTGAGAATGAACTGAGAGCAGGCAGAAGAACAACTCCTATGCAACCCTAGCTTTGAAACGAGAGACACTGTCATCTCCCAGTTCAGCAAAAAAGGAATAATAATATCTACTGACCTTTTACAGTGTTTTTTTTCAACATAGAGACCATATTATTTTCTAGAATTTCCCAAACTTGTACACGTATTATACAGGTTACCCATCTGGACAGGAAATCTAACACATCAGAATATGATTAATTTACTGTATAGGAACAGGTCATCTGCACAATTCAGTGGATACACCAAGGATTTCCAGGTGGCCTGGGCAAACATCCCAGATGCTTCAATTCTAGCAAGATAAGATTTATGGATTAAAAAAAAGACACTGAAAACCTGTATGTACAGTAGCCCTAATTATGGGTATTTTTTAAAGAGTCTCTATTAAAGCAGAAATTTTTCTCATGTTAAATGTTTAATCATTAATTTATTTCTGTTACAAACTTACAGATTTGTTTTACAAATGTGCTGTGGATTTTTGGGGGAGAAGCCCTATAAGTTCTTCTAACTACTTTAATACTACTGTTCTTCTACTTCAATTATTTCAATGTATTACGATTTTTGGCAGTAGTATTTTTGTTTTATATCAGATTCAGATTTCCAATTTCAAGCTAATAATCCACAAATCTATGTCCAGCATTTGCAGCTTTATTAGCCATTTTTAAGGCCAACGGAAGAGTGCTCCTTGATAGAAGCTCTCCTGAACCAGCTGGACCTGGCTGATAGGTGGTACAGAAGCTCATGATCCACAATACTGATCTGAGAGAAGCAGACACTAAACAAAACAGATATCTTTCAGCCTCCTTGGCTCAGAATGATCACTGAACAACAGATCCAGCAAATAATGATCTGCTGCAGAAGCTGGAAATAACTCAGACTCCTACAACTGCAGTTACACACTACAGTTAAATGACCTCCTCATGTTCACATAGGAAGAAGACTCCAGTCAGCAGAGCTCTGGTTTTAAGAGTCAATGAACACTCTGCCCTCTTCCCTCCCTCCCTTCCTTTATCTCATCTCCTTCATTTTCCCCTAGACACACAAACTGATACATCAATAGAAAGGTCTCTCTCACCTCTGTCAGGTGACAAAATTGAGCACAAACCTTGATGTCTTCCCTAAAGACATGATTTTAAAAGATCTGGAGTCACAACATGAAAATACAGTCATAACTATATATATGATAGCAACCCCTTTTTTGTAAAGTGAGAAATCATACAGTTACAACTCTGTCACTACATTTGCAGCGAATCAAACACAGCGTGACTAGTTTTGGTCTTCTAACAGAGCTCACAACAGCAAATTCCATTAAAAAAACGCTGACAGCATCATTTCCACTCATGGTATGTCATATCATTACCCTGAACAGGAAAACTTTGCTGTAGCCCTACGTGGAAACCTACATTTCAGAACAGAAACTCTTTCCAAGAGGAAAGCAACAATATAAATGGTCAGCTACTTAAAGAATTCTTTATTGAATCAAATCTTTTCGTTACATTTTGCCACAGGTGGGCTCTGGCCAGACTACAAATGGCCGTGGGATAACTCTTTATTTAAAGAAAATGATTTTTTGCAACAGCTGATACGTATCTAATAAAGCTATAGGACTTGGCACAGTAGGTGGTGACATTAAAAACTAACTCATGTTGTTATTAAATTCCTATTTTTTTTTAGATTCCATCTGCTCAGCTCTATTCAAGTCTTTTAAAATACATATAGCTTAACTCCTGATAGTGAGATGTAAAATAATAACTATGGTGACTTTGGACCAGGAATCTCTTGATAATTACTCTTATAGTAGATTCTATGTGTCTGATCAGCAGATTAAGTACCACTATTTCACAGTATTTTAGTGAAGTACTTGCAGGTTTATCCAAAGGAAGAAGCATCCAGAGGATTTATTCTTTTTGCACTTCTTTTGTACTATTTGTGTAACACTTTGTACAGTCCTCTGTGCAGTTCTCATCTATTTGTATCAGTACACTGCAGCTATTAAATAATTCAATCTTACTATTATTTTGGTACAGAGAACATTAGTACAGACCAAAACAATCAACCGTAAACAGAATTCAAAAAGACAGAGACCTGGTGAGGTCACCGAGGTTTACACTGAAGAAGCATCTGCCTGTGGTCAAGTACACTGATGAAAAGGTTGTGTGTACCCCCTCAAAACTATTCATGATGACAGCAGAAGCACAATTCTCATTCAAGGTCAAGGAACAGGGGAAACAACCCACAGGCAAACAAAGCTGGAACCAACATACAGGGTGAGTGGCCATGCCCAGATAAATGAGAAAAGCCAGTTCTCAGCAGATCAGTCAAACATTAACCGTACGGTTTCACTAAAGTTAGACAACCAAAAGCAAGCTACAAAAAGCGATGTGGGGGTGCTGGTCGACAGCAGGCTCAGCAGCAGTGCGCCCTGGCAGCCAAGAGGGCATACCGCACCCTGGGGTGTGCCAAACGCCGTATAACCAGCCAGTCAAAAGATGTGATTATCCCACTGTATTCAAGCCGTACCTTGAGTACTGTGCGCAGTTCTGACCCTTACAATTTAAGAAGGATGTGAAGGTCCTTGAACGCATCCAGAGGAGAGCAACAAAGCTGGTGGAAGGGCTGGAAGGAATGTCCTGTGAGGAGTGGCTAAGGACTTTGGGCTTGTCTAGTTTGGA
>JAVKLA010000061.1:6978365-7006472 GCA_034782735.1 Sagittarius serpentarius
TAGGAAGCATTTCTTTACTGAGAGGGTTGTCAAACACTGGAACAGGCTTCCTAGAGAGGTGGTCGATGCCCCAAGCCTGTCAGTGTTTAAGAAGCATTTGGACAATGCCCTTAATAACATACTTTAACTTGGTCAGCCCTGAGTTGGTCAAGCAGTTGGACTAGATGATTTCTGCAGGTCCCTTCCAACTGAAATAGTCTATTCCATTCTAAAATTGGCACAGCCCCACCAAGGGAACACTCCAGGGTTTTGTGCTATGTGCACACACACAGCAGAAAAAAACCAGAAGTCTATTTTCTGGACTTATATTTATGCCATTTCTTGCCTTATATCTGAGTGTGGAAACCACTTTTAGAGTTGCAAAATAAACAGTACTCCACCTCCATCTGAACTGCAGGAAGATACTCTTTCCTCCGTGACTAGGAACTGTGATGGAAACCTCAAGCCACCCCACAATGGCAGTCAAAGTGCAGGTGAAGACTGTTCTTGGCAGGATTCAAAGCAATAACTCAAAAATTAGTTCCACGTTTACCTTTCCCCTGAATCAAGTCCCTTTTCTTTGTACCAGAAGCAAGTGTTTTAAAAAGTGAAAAAGATCCACGAAAGAAGTAATTGTACATGGCTCTGATCACTCAAAGAAGTCTTAGCAGTACTTTTAAGAAATGCAAAATACACTATTTCCTATGTATGTATTATGCAAAAGAAGGAATTGCGTAGTCTGCATGGAAACAGACTTTTAGTTATCATACCTAATTTTACTAGAATCAGACCTCTTAAGTAATTGCAAGATTTTCATATTAACTCTGCCATTCCAGCTGCAGGATTCACAAGAGGACTTGCGGCAACAAGCAAGATTTACAGTGCACCTGGTAGGAAACTGATCTGGTTATTGATAAATATTACTTGGCATTCTAGATGCTGTGAAAGTTTGTCCAGGGTAGTTCATCGCTCTCCTGCTATCCATCATTCATTCATGGGATTAATTTAGTTAACTCCAGCTCAAAAATGGTCCTTATTTTAACATTTCAAAAAGTTTTATATAACCCCTGCATTCTAGTATATCGGCATTACTGGGGTGTACATACTTCAATTTTGTGTTGAATTCAGATACCTCAGAGAACAACATTATAGGGGGAAAAAATATAGTTTGGAAAGACTTTGTTCATACTTTCTGTGTCAAAAAAACTGTATATGGCTTGTATATGTGATACAAGCAGTTCGGCAAGGCATGCTTTGCTATAAAAGCAGATGCTTAACTGAGTTATCTATTTCATAAACATAAGGGATTTTATTGTTTTAATGACTTACACACTTACAGATGACATTTAGATTTCTTCTCTTTCGTGTTGTAGTGAAGGGTAGCACAGCAGATAAGGGATGCTTGTAAAAATATTTTGGCCAATTATGCACCCAAGTAAATATCCTCAATTGCCTATGGCACATAGATGTAATTAGACAATATATTTCTTCTAAGGCATAAGGCTGCTTAGAGACACGGTTGAATAAGCACATCAAAATACGGAGTTTCTCAAGAGCTGAGCTGGAAAGGTCAAGAGAAAACTATTAAAATCTGTGACTTCTTTCTCTTTGGAGAAAAGAGAAAGAGAAACCATGGCAAACCATGGAAAAGGGGCAAAGAGGAGAAGGAGATGAAGAAAGTTATTATTGTAGAAATAGGTTCATTTGTGAGAAGCAGAAACCGAACAAGAATATTTCCGAAATATATTATAAATTAAATCATTAGTATTAATTTATCCTCCACCTGTCAGGCTTCTGCATGCACCATCAGGGTTTTGCAGCCTCTTCCCCTTCTCCTGTATATCTCCAGCTAATACAGCACAGCTGTGTAACATCGGGTCAGACTCCTGGGAAAAGATCAGTGTAAGAAAGAGCCAAAAGAAGCCTTCTTGGGGACTCGGAGTTGTGTTGAAGCTCAGGCTTGTGGCCTTTGCACGAGCTGTGTTCCAAGTATGTCTGTGCAAGCTACCTACCTCACTGATCTGGTCCCGACACTCACTGCAGATTGACTTCCCAGCTTGACCATCAACCTGTCTGGTCACCATGGACTTATCTCAAAATGTCTGTGGCTGAACCTGGCTACAATCACCAGACCTCCTCTGCTCTTCTTGTTTGGCTACTGTGGGATGGCACACTTGGTGAGGACAACTGCCTTGCTCTCACTCTTGGCACCCCTTCTGTCCCAGAGAAGCCTGCTCTTGCTGCTTACTAACATGAGCTCCCAAGTAAAACAACTGGTTGTCTTTGGTTTGGTTTTCCATTAGATCTTAGCAACTACACAGTGGTATCTCCCTATAGGTGATAATCTCCTGTGGCTAGTATAGATACTGTCACCAAAACCCTGACATGAGGAAAACAGTTTCTTGAATTCAGTGAAGTCTTTGGAGAAGAGACTGATTGTGTTTGTATACTTCTTTATGTAATCAGGACTTGGACTTTGGGTAGATTATGGTAATATCTAGTTGCAGCTGTAATAAAATGGTCCTATCCTGGATTTGTTCACAGTGAAAGATTCCATGTACATCAAATTATACAAATGATACAAGGAATAGAAACCATACTTAATGGATAGACAAGGTGCTCAGAAGACTAGTAATCAAGCACACATGAAAGCTGTTAACTAAACATAAAACCCAGGTTCAGGCCTGCCGTTTCAAATAGGCTGAAAATTTCTAAAGAGCTGTGGAGGAAGTGCACTGCTGCAGAAAAGCTTGTTCCACATTCACGTAATCTTAACTTCACTATTCTACAAACTAGAAAGTTTGGTTTAGTAAGTTCCTTGCACACAATTGTTATTTGCATAGACAAAGCATGGCCAACCTTTTTCTGTTGAACAAATTTTTTTTACCTGGGTAGCTGCTTCTGGTTTCTGCTTAATATTCTTTCCTGATTCTTTAAACTACACAAAGAAACCCCCCTCTAGAAAAGCCACATGCTTATATTCCATACCATATTCCAGAGTAGCAAGTGTGCTACAATGACCATCCCTCTGCTACTACTGAGGGAAGTGAACCTCTGCACCTCCAGATACTAGCACATTTGCTATTACAAGCTTGATCTCAAAAGGTGAGGTTCAGAAACAAATAGCAGGCCAAGTGCATAGGACGATCCACTGCTTGGTAGATTGCACAAACACCTTTTGAAACACTGGATATACTAAAGAAACTGTGCTATGCAATGATCATCTTGAGAACACTTATAAGCTAACACGATTAGAAAAGTAAAACCAGGAGAGAGAAGACCAGTGTGAATCATTAACAATTCCACTTAAACCTAAGAGAGAAATTGTGCAGAAGTTGGTTAGGTAGGTAAATATATATCATGGAATATTTTGTATTCTGCTAAGATGCTCAAGTCCCTTAAGACATTTCTCTTTGCCAGTCACTTCTATTTCAGATCACCAGTCTATAAAAAGAAATATATACTAGCGTACATGTAGCAAGAGTTAGTATCTGTATAAATATCCCTCAGAAGATAATTGCCCACTCCCTATCATCTCATGCAAAGACACACAAGGAAAGGTAGGAGTTTGCAAGAACTCTGCTTCAGTACAAAATTCTCCTTGAAATCCTTTTGAAGTAGGTTGGAGGGCAGAGGTACAAGTATGAGCAAAAGTCATCAGTTCTCCATCCAGTAACCTCTGCAACACTTTCAAATCTTTGAATTACCTAAGAAGTATGCCACAGAGCGCCCACTTCACAAGTCCACTGCAGTACTCACAGCTAACAGATTTGGTTCAAGAGAGTTAAGAGCAGTAAGCCAGTTAAGCCAAGCCATCTTGGAGGCAATGTTGAAAATAACACAAATGTCTTGAGCTGAAGTCATTTACATGGCTGCACTTTTTGGTGTTCTCAGCTTTCTCCAGTGCTAGACAGATTTTTCCTGGGGCACGGAATGGTCTTTTCCTTGAGAATGCTTGATCAAGCCAGCACTCATTAGTGCTGAACTCTGACACAGCCATGTGGACTGTCAGCTAAGCCAACAGTGAGAAGGATCCCACTGCAGTATGGCATCAGCCATAAGGAAAGATAAATTTTGCTTGAAAAGCCTTGTTTCCTTACAGAATTTAAACCCCAGTGGTTTCTATATTTAATTCTTTTTAAGTATTCTGCTTTTGGCAGTTAAATGAAATTAAATTAAACCTAAAATTAAAAACAAAATCAAAAACAAAACTGCAAACAAAAAACCACCTTTAGATTCCAGACCATGAAGGAGAGAAGTAACCACACCCCTGGAATGAGGCTGTCTTCTGGAAAGATATTTTCTGTAACATCATGAACGCTCTCCAGGGGTGTTTATGGTGGTTATTCCCCAACTATTGAAATGGATGAGTATACTGCAAAGAAGCAACTGTAAAAACTGTAAAACAGAGTTCATTTTTCTTCAGTTGCGAATTCCAAACAACAGTATCGTTAAACATACCTTTTGGCCAGCCAAGATACTATTTTATCGCATGCAGTAAATTCTATCCTGGAGAAATTAAGATTTCTTAAATGACTGACTTATCTGTCTACCTACTAACCTCTGTGGGCTTTTTACTTAACTTTCATGAGAAGAGTGTTTTTTGGAGAATGCTGGAAGACAAAGGGAGCTTTACTAATAGCTATAATTACATGCTCAGGGTAATTTAGTTGAAAATGAGTTGCATAGTGTTTTCATGTGGCTCTAATATTGCTATGTCTCACAGTTAGGGGAGAAGCAGGAAGTCACAGGGAACCTACAAATTAGATAAATTGGATCAAAGCTAAGAAAACCATCTGCAGATTTACCTGTGACAACCTGTTTGCCCAACGACACAGGCAGCGATGAAGCAAACAAGCAAAGCGCTAGCATATGCTGCTCAAGAGACAGCAGTAAACCACAGTGGAAAGCAAATTTTATTGCTGTGCCCTGTTCCTAAGTACCATCAAAATGTTTTCATATTTCATCACTGAGAGTGTGCACTGCGTATTAACAGAGTGGCAGAAAGCCACAAGTTAGCACTGTGGATGAGCCTTAATCATCCGCCTCTACTGCCCAGGCAGGCAACAGGTTCAGAATAATATGAGGACATGTCTGTTCCTAGTGTTCAGTCTTAAAATACAAAAATTATATCACTGACTCCTTGAACAAAGTTAAAGATCTGCAAAGCCCTTCAGTCTTAAATATCTCCTTTATTTCTCTGCTAGTTGAATGCGAAGCCTTTGATTCATGATTACTTAAAAAGCAAAATATACTGGACACTGAAAGGCATGAGGGACAAGGGTGGAGGGAGCAGTGTCAATACAAAAGAAAAGCCAAACCAGAAAGCAGCAAAGATCATCCAAAGAAGGCTTATCTATATGCAGTGATGGCTGCCTGCTCTCTTAACATGATTTGAAAGAAGAAAAAAAAAAAAAAATCATGCTCCCTCCTTTTCACTCCATAGCGGCTTCATTCGTTTTTCAGAGAGGAATGGTGCAGCTACAACAGCCTGCGACATAGAAAATTTCCCCCAGATCCCTTGCAAGCCCCACAACCTCATGGCCCTCCAGCACATGGGTCATAAGGTTGTCATATGACAGAAGCAAACAGAAGCCTTTCACTGCTGATGTTTCTTTTTCTCCATCAGCAGTCAAGGGTTGTGCAAATGCCCTTCTGCCCTAAGATTTTTTATATGGATTACCACACAGCATATATCCTATCACCTAGGGTTTATAAACAAGATTATTAAGAGCCACCAATGTGTCTGAAAAGATGCACTGTCCAACAGAAAGGATCACTGGCTCTTTCTTGTGCATATCTCACCTATGAGAGGCAGACCACACCTACCTCACCATGTTTCCTGTGTGCTATAAACAGACCACAGGCTACAGCCCATAGATCTTCCAACTCAAATACAAATTGGAATTGATTCCATTTCATATGTCATATTTCATTTATCATTACTTGAAGTATTACCAGATTTCCATGGAGCTGCAAATATCTTGAACCAGACACCTCCCTTGTAGCAATATCTTTCCATGGAAGGATCAGAGATTTCTCTAAAATCTGTGATGAAATGTATGATGTTTTCTTCAACCCCCCACTAGGTACACTCAGTATGCCTCAACCTGTGGCAGGTGCTCTAGGCACACAGCAGGTATTGTACTTGTATTTGACATGTAAATTGTCAGGGCTTGCCCAGGTACCACAAAAATGGACAACACTTTAAAAAATAAATATCAATGAGTGTATTTGGAAGACGAAAATCTTTCCTACCAGAATTCTCTCTGGGAAGGACAAAGCTCTCAACAGAGAAAGCGACAAAACAGTGAGAAGCTATCAGAAGAAAAAGGTGGTAAGAAAACTGCATCTCCTTTAGAATAAATCATATCCTTTTCCATATCTTTAAAGGGCACTGCTAAACATAATGACTAACATTTGTGAACAATTAGGTAAACCTCTATTGAGATTGCTCCACATGAAAGCAGTTTTAGAGGTTAAACATTTTAATTCCAAGAGAAGGCTTAAAGATTAAGCAAAATTGCATTGTGAAGTGCTTTGGGTAATGGCATCTTCGTAAATGGAAACTACACTTCTGCATAACTGGCTCCATGTGCACATACACGTGTGCTTGTGTATGTGTGATGGTTGTCCTTTCTGTAACAGAAAAATGATTACATCTACATTTAGAATTTTCTCCCAGTTCTTAATATGAATATTGGCAGATGTTTTTACCTTTGTTGCAGAGAGATTAGTCTTTGGCAGGTTGCAAACTTTTAAGTTAAATGAGAACACTGCAGAATCATTGGAATACCAGCACTGAGAAACAGACTTACAAAAAAATTCTCTAAAATGAATTGCAAACTTTTTGAATTACTAGAACTGGGAGTTTTTTTTTCAGTTGATTGAGTTCTCGTGTTGGACAATGTCCTGGAAGACCATCTAGAGATCTGTCTTCTGCCTGCTTAGGTTTTACATTGGCCAGTATTTCTGTAGTTGGTGATAAAAGCAAATCCTACACTGCATCCAAAATGATCACTCAAATATGCTTTGCCAATGCTAGAAAAAGCTCTTTACACTAGCCTTAACAAAAGTCAGATTTTTACAGTGAGTTGAGTATAGTCAAGAGTCTCAGCATTTGTTTATGTATCTTAAGGACTATAAGGTGTACTTTTAAGAATGGAGCTTTTTTTTAAGCTTCCCCTCAGAACAAAGACCTGATCCATTTCTAGTCACAAAAGCTTCAACATAGCTCTTGGGCTAGAAGGCAGCCCTTTTTAAGCAAAGGGCTGTTCAGGGATATACCATTGAAACTTTTCTATAGACTTCATATTTCTTGGCCAACAAGACAGACAAATCTACAGAATGGACAATGAGACAGGTAAAGTTCCATAGAAAGAATGAATGTGCCTGTTGTTTAACGTCTAGGACTCAAATGTTCATATTGATTATTATTCCAACAGTTGTGTATTGAACCACTTGCTTTCTCAGCACTATGTAAAGATAAAAGAACTTTAGCTTTTTGAACATAGGAGTATTTCAGTAGCCATTTAACATTAGACCCAGAGTCAACAGTATAGTCTCAAGCCTTGCCTTTGTATGAATCAGGGCACCTTGTAGATCTAAAAGGCACTAATAGAACAGTAGAGGCTAGACAACAGCTATAGAGTACTCCAGCCAAATGTCAATCATGGCAGTGAGATTAAAACATAAAACTTGGATTAATTCAGTAAGCAATAGAAAACAAGATACTGAACTTAGATTGTCATAACAAGAAGCTGTAAGCCATTTTGAATGGTGGCCCATCAGAAAACTACCACTGAATGTGTCAAAAAATGAATTATCTGCATATTAATGACAGTCAGAGAGAAGTACTCACAAACATTTTTCTATTTTTCAACTAGCTATAAAAGAATGTACCAAAGGTAGGAGAAAGCCATTATCATTTTGTGCCACTTTTATAGACATGGCACAAATCAAGACAATCTCTGTGAGGCACTGCTAAGATCACCTATAAAACTGTCTGCCATTTCAAAACTAGGTGGTAGAAGTGTCAGACAAAAGGACACTTAAAGAACAGAAAATTACTTAAATGGCTAAAGAAATTGAATTATGAGGAATATATTAAAGAAGCACATTTATATTTTTGTAGTTAATAAAAAAGCTAAGGGGAAACTAAAATTTGATTAACTGCTTTTCAGATCTCAGCGTGCTTCATATGTACTACATTACAGAACCAAATGGAGCTTCTGTGAATATGCTCTGATCTTTATCAATGCTGCAAAAACACATCCTTCTGTCAAGAAAAACAATCCTGGCTAGCCAGAGAAAAATGGTTTCAAGCAGTATATTCACCAAAGAAGAAAAAACATTTATCTACTAGAGAAATGAAGATAATATAAATCCTCTACTATTGATTTAATTGAAATCATATTGAAACTAGCACATAAAAAAACTTTACAACACTGAATTAGACTTCAGTAGATTATTACATTTTCTTTGTGCTTCAGTAGTCAGGTACATTCATACATATTTCAGTCACTGAGTTCCTATTATACCATGCACTTTCAAAAAATTTAGAGTTCTGTTTGGGATTTGGATTATTTATACACTTACCCCTTCACACATTCCAAATTACTAAAAACATATTCGGTAGATCCAGAACCCATGGATTTTTACAGCTTAGGAAACTTCTGCATAACCTTGCACTTGAGGACACACAGAAAGGAAGAAATTTTAGAAACTATATTGGAGCAATTTTTTACCATCCTAAAAAGGGGTTTTAAGGTCTTTAAGGAGTCAAACAAAGGAAGCAGTATTTTATTTAATGTTTCTGTTAACAAGTACTCACATATATGCAGACTATCTTTACTTGAAATACCCTGCAGAGCTTGCTGGAGTGAGTTGACCTGAGTGGAATTTGATGATCCAAGCTACTTTTAAAAAGCTGTTATTATATTATTAATTATTTCTCAGAGATTATATCATCTTCACACAGAACTTTTATTTTCTAGCACTTGTAAGATTACCATTTAAAAATATACTTAGATTAAGTTATTAGTAAAATATCAGATTTGGGGCATAGTCTTGCACCTTTTTTTCAACTTTTTTAATTTCATGCTCTAGGGCCTAAACTTCTAAGCTATAAACTCATCCCCTGTGGCATTGCAATTCTCCACTTTTTGGCACAGAATATGCAAATGAGACCCAGTCTATACCATTGTATAAACCAGTCACGTCTAACTTTGTCTTGGACACTGAGTTTAAGAAAAGTTTTCCAGCCAATTTAAGGTTCTCCAGAACTCAAATGGAAAAAAACCTCAAAAGTAAATAAGCAAGCAAATATCCCCAGGACTCATACAATTCTTATTCAATGTCACCTGCAGTCCACTGTATTTACATTCCTGTTCTATATAAAATGATTTTCAAAGAAAACTGCTTGAAGGACAAAGGGAGGAAAGACTTGGTTGAGGCAACAGTAGCACGTGAATATAGATGCCTTATTCCAGGCATGGGGGATTCATGCTTTGGTTAATATTGCATTCAGTTGCATGATTTTTCTTTCATGTAAACAGATTTGCAGCACTCACCATATTTCAATCCTTGCTTTGTTTTGCTGTCCCTCATCGAAAGCACATCATCCTTGAAAATGCTCAGACAAGAAAACTAGGACAACTGTAACACTTGATCATTCTCGTATCATAGTCTCAATATGAACAGAACAGTGAAAAGATAAAAATACATTCAGTTCTTATGTTAAAATCTAAGGAACGTGTTACCATCTGTATGTATCAAATACCAAATACTAAGATAAAACCAGATAAAGACCTCAAGGAAGGCAATGTTTCTGTCACTGGAAATGCTGAAAACTTTCCCACATCAATTCTGAATTAACTACAAGTGGTATGACAGCAATATCCAGCTTCCTCTGTCCTTCCAATTGTGCTTCCAATCATTTCTTACTAATGTTTCTAATTGTTTCTTATTAATGCACACAAATACCTGACGGGAGGGTGCAAAGAAGATGGAGCCAGGCTCCTTTCAGTGGTGCCCAGTGACAGGACCAAAAGAGACGGGCACAAACTGAAACATGGGAGGTTTCCCTGAAACGTCAGGAAACACTTTTTCACTGTGAGGGTGACCAAGCACTGGCACAGGTTGCCCAGGGAGGTTGTGAAGTCTCCACCCTTGGGATATTCAAAAGCCATCTGGATATGGTCCTGGGCAGCCTGCTCTAGGTGATCCTGCTGGGGCAAGGGGGTTGAACCAGATGACCTCCAGAAGTTCCTTCCCACCTCAACCATTCTGTGGGTTTGTTTCACTGATCCAGCAACTCCTTCAAATACCCTCGCACACCTCCACGAATGCTCTGTGGTTAATGGTGCAGCAGTACTGAAATAAAGAAACTACGGCTGATGAAAGTCACGTTAAGAGAACAGAATGAGGAATCATCAGTCCTCTGTACACCAACCTTAGCCCATGGGCAACTTATTATTAGGGCAAATGAGGCTAGCAGCTGAACTGCAGAAAACACTGATTCATACAGGGCTGTTAGTCTGTCAATAATATGGTAAAATACGTTTGTTCTGAGGTGTATATGTCAGAGGCTATTTCCTCAAAGTATCTAATGAATAAAAGGGTAGGACAGTGCTGTCATTTTAACTTGGATCAAAACTCACATTTTATATACCTTACAGGATTCTTTATAAATGTAAGCAACAACAGTATTTTGTTATCTAATAAATTACATATCCTCATTTCTTTAACTGAACAGTGCAGAGGTCTAAAAAAAAAAGCTAGTACATTCATAGATAGGATATTCTTTTCCAAAAATATCTTTTATATGCTGACGGTCATGCTCCTACAATGTGTAAAACTATGCAAATGAGCATGCTATAATCTAAATTTCTTATTTGACATCTAAGTCAGCTCCTAATGAATAAGAACAACAAAATTATTTTTATAATAAGAGTGACCACAGAATAATACCACCACTGAAAAAATGATTCTGTAAGTAAGCGGCAGCCATGAGAGAAGACTCATGTAATGCACCCGGAATGCTTCTCATTTACACACCTGAATTATAAGAAAATGTTCTACATTTCCCCTTGGGGAAGAGGTGAAATATGCTCCACTGAGCTGGAAACTCACTGCTCTTGATTTTTCTGCCTCAGGTTGACTTGGATATTCCCTCTGTAAAGCTAGTCATAGTGGGAAGTTCCAAAGGAAACAGTCACATTTCTTGATGTCATGTCATAAAGTCATGCCTTTTTTTTTTTTCCCACGTGTGTGTGTGTGTGTATTTTTTACACACACACTCTCCAGCAACACTTTACTCTGCCTTCATCCCGGTTTCCCTATAAGGAGGTTCAGCATCAGGCTGGGGACTGCAGCATGCCTTAGCATTCAGTAGCCATTTTGGAGCCAGCAGACATACATCAGCTTGCAGCAGAGGAAGGGGAGAAGCTCCTCACAACCACCTGCCTCGCTATGCCGTACACAGCATGACTTGTACTCCCACCCCACACTGTCCCCTTCCTCACAGCTGTCCTAATTACTCCTCCATCAGAATGGCTTTGCCTATAGCCTTTTGCAGAGACCAATTTTTCACTCTTTATTCTTGGATCTCTCTCACACTTCAATAATGTTGACTGAGGTGAAGACCTGGACAACAGATCTATCACAGACCAGGCAGCAAAATATTCCAGGACTTGTTCCAGGTTACACCAAAGTCCTTAAATGGTTTGGCCTTGTTCAGTACTTCACCACTTTGCTTTGACGCATGTGCCAGACTTCAGAAAAATCATCACTAGTCAGCATCACGTGTCCATACGAACAGATGTAACCCACATTGTCACCAGTACTGTCTGGAAGAAAGAACAAATGGTGCCAAGCCCTTTCTTCTACTACTTCAAGGCATTCTTCAACTTGTGAACAAGAGCTCATCAAAACAGTGCACAACTTCAAGTTACTAAGTTGGTGAATTATTTTTCCAGGAAACTGTCACATTCTTAGGACATGATTTTCCTTGTGACTTCAGTTTTTATTGCTGCTAGATTAGACTACAGTACCTCTGTACTAACAAGGGGATTTTGTGATATTCTAAAGGACAAAACCCAGTGAAGGTTCTGTCACACAGAAGAACCATCCAGCATGTAAAATCTTGAGTAGAGAAGATACAAAATTAACAGTCGCAAGAGAAAATCCATTAAAACTGTTATCCTTCTCAATATCTGTTTTACAGATAGGAAATGTAGGCAAAAATGATCACAAATATCCACGGCCATATATAAATCCAGCATGGTGGTGTTACTACTAGAACTAATGCATGTAACCTACTATTCTTGTGCAGCTGTAAAATATTTCCTCTAAACCCATTACCTCTTATTCTACTAACAAAACACAATTCTTTTATCCCTTTACCAAAAAGGAAAAAAAAAAGGGAAAATATAAAGCTTGTATCTGAAAGCTTAAAAGTTACAGCACAGTCTCCCCCCCCAGGGTCCTGCTATTCTCTCTAAATCACTTTGTATTCTAGACATTCTGGCTACATTGCCAACACATCAATTATACTTCGCATGGTTTGATTGCCAGATTTATTAAATTCAATATAATTAAGTGTGAACCTTTTAGTGTGAAACCCATATGCTGTAAGTACAGTAACAAGTATGTCTGAAACTTTTAGAAGTTAACCATTAGTAAAATGAATGTATTATTTTAGATCTATAAAACAGTTATACAAAGTAGGCTACATTTAACCTTATGGGAACACAATGGGCCATGAAGTACAAAGCAAAGATCAGTCTTCCATGAAGCTATAAATGAGGCTAAAATACAGACAGACGTACTGACTCCTGGAAGATCCAAATTTAGTCCATTACAAATCTTGAGTAGACTAGAATAGTAACTCATTTTTCTGCTAGAAATAGCTAATTACAGATTCAGAACAAAGTTCAGCAAGCTGTGCAATTACCAAAATACAGACAAATTGAATGACAGGTATAATTTCAGTTGTTATGCAATTGGCAGAGTGCAGGAAAGACCAAGGAAGGCTGGTCTTGGCACTTGCAGAACTGTTCTAAGATAGATAGTCCCATTCTTGGTAAACAGTCGTTAGCAGCATTTTGACTGCCAATGACAGAATTTGACCAAAAGAGATACTTATTAATATAAAGGTTAGTTTGGTGTTAATGACTGTTCAGTTTCACAGATCTTATCTGTACCAGAATATGAATGCTAGCTTATTAAAGCAGCTATATCCATTTTTTTATTATTTCTTCCTTGTAACATTTACATTGTTCCAGAGATTTTTTATTTTTTTCTTGAAATCTCAAGATTTCTCTGGGAATTCTTGCAAGAGAAGAAATTGTTATATTAAAAAGTCATAAAATTAGCTGCAGCAAGGTGGTGGTTGTAGTCGCCACTGTGCTTTTAATGTAATTCATATTTTGCTCCTATCAGTGGTAGTTATCATTTTTGTGTCAATATTTTAGAACAAAAATGGTCAGCACGATTCCCTTTTAATCAATTACATTTTACTTCAGTGCACACTGTGTTGATAAGCATAAGACACACTAAAACTGATGTTTAAATGATTTTTAAATTGCTTTGAAAATAGTTTATTTCTGTAATGAACAAACCAGTCCATTCTTTTTGATAGATCTTACCTAATTTTTTTAATAATATGAAATTACATCTCATCATCTAGAAAAGTGAGGACAGAAACAATACTGCTAATTTTATAGCCCTGTCCAATCCCCCCTATGCAAGCCCACAGATCTTATGGAAAACAGTATGTCCCAGAAATTTCTCAGAAGTTATGGTGAGAAACAGATAAAAACCTGTCATTGCTCTTAAACCATTTAGTGCTTTTAAATCACCATGTTGTGCTAGCTGTTCAGCTAGAACCGTAAAGGTACTATGGAGTTACAGTATTTTAACTGGGGAAAACAGGCTGCCTTTACCTTAAACACCGAGTCTTCTGGATACCACTCCAAATGCACTGAAAAGTGTTATGTTGGGTTTTTCAAATTAAGGATGGGAAATGTGTTCTAAACGTAAAGAAAAAAGAGGACAATCTGAAGCAGAACCAGGCTCCCACATTGTTCCCTGCAAATAAAAGAAATCATAGCCTCTTACAATGAGCATTTTCCTGTAAAGTACGTTGAATTCAGAGGAGAGCTGTACATTCAACATTATCTAACCTTGGAAAAAATCATGCTTTTTAAGTGGTAAAGAAGCTACTTTTGGTAAATAACACTTATTGCAGAAATAAATCTTCTATATATGTCTTTGTAGACAAGGTAAAAAATATTAAGATACCTTACATTCCTATCACTGAAATAGCATGCTATTTTATCCCATAATGTATAGCCTAGCATGAATTATATTAATCCCTGATCATGATGTAATTGGTCCTGAGAAAGAAAAGTTCATCTCAGGATGCATCAGTCAATGTCTGCAGAACAGCTACAGAAATGTTAGTGCTACTTGACAAAGCACTGGTGAACAATCATCTGAAATACTATTTTGTACAATTCTTGTGACCCATATTCAGGGAAGCTACCTGAAACTGTACAAGTATAGAGAAAGGTTATAGGAATAACAGGGTAAATCAAGAACCCACCACACAGGCTGGTTTAGACTAGCAAAGTGAAGACTGACAGAGACACTCTTGTCTACTGTGTGAATGGGATGAAAGAAGAGCATTAGAAAAGTGTTGAGCTGTCTAAATTTAAGAATGCTGCTTATACAGTCACAGTGTAGATGAGGTAACCCTGAACAAATTTAGGTTCAAAACCAAAGATGTCTAACCATGAAAATAAAGGGGCTAACAAACATCATCCTTTTAAAAGAAATACTGTGTGCACCGAGCAATATTTACTGTAATATTTGCACAGTTTGAGAGGGATTTTGTTACACAGTTCTTGAGATGGAAGCCAAGTGGATTTTTTGAACAGGAGAGGAAATTTCCTGATAAAAACTAGTAAAGTTGAAATGTAAAGAGCTAACTTTACAAAGAGGTTCTTTAACTGTAAGTCACAGCCCACTTGGAAAAAATCTTGCAGTTGACCATGAGTGCATGGTCATAGTGCAAAGGTTTTCCAGACCAACCAAAACATTCCCTTTCTTATCTGAAGAGGAAAACTAAAAAGGTGCTGTTAGCTTCTCTGAACATTCAGCAGCAGGCAGAATTACAGGACAGCTAGTCTAGCACTATGCTGTGCTATTATATTTAGATTTCAAACCAGATGGACACTAATACTTAAATACTAGAATTTTCTGCTTGAATTTTAAATAGATCATCGCAGTTCTGACCAGTCTCAGACAAGTGGTTGCAGCAACACTAGAATTTACAGAAAAGCAAAACCAAAATGGATTACAAGTTCAATGAGAGGAAGACATACTAAACAGAAGGCTGAAAATTTAAAAACTTTGCACAATAACCTGAAACACAAGTAAAAGGCAGAGGGCTTTCATTCAAAGACAATATTTCACTATGTTTAGGAAAGTTCTTGTCAAAACCAAAACTGAGTTATAACCTGGAGAGAAACAGGTGATGAAATAAGATCTTACTCTGTTCTACTCTACTGGAAGACAGCAGATAGAGCTGCAGAGAAAATCAAGACACAAACCTTTTGCTTGCACTTAAGCCTTTCAGGTTTGCTTTCTTCCTCGTCCAAAGTAAACTGCCCTTAAGCTGAAATCATGCACAGATATATTTGCAAATATACTGTTAGTTGTATACAGAATTCTGTCCAAGGTCAAGTCTGGCAGAAGCCTGGTAATTCCCATCTTAGAAATTCGTATTTTACAAATGGCCTTCATTTTAAGCAGTGAAGACATCTGCTTGTACAAAATGACTCAACCAGTACACTTTTGCAAGCATCTTTTCTCAGACAGCTTTACTCGTTTTCTTTTACATTCAACATAATGTTAAGAAACATAAGAATTTTTTCTAAATTTGTTAAGGATATTTGAAGGAGTATATGTTTCATTAAGATAGCATCCTAAGCCAACACTCACATCACTCAGTTTCCACAGCAATTTCTGACAAGCTAGGAAATATACGCACTACAAGTAGCTAAATGTTGTACTTTAACAACTACTGGTATGCAAGGCCACAGCCTGGACACTCAGCGTGTCCCCTAACAGAAACTAAGGGAAGCAGTAATCAAAAGAAACTTACCAAGCTTTCTTATGATAACCAGCCAAAATCATTCCTTATACAACAAATGTCTTGTCTCATGTGAATTGTAGCTCTATAGGCAAAAAGTCTCATTTCACTGGTATGCCAAAATCAATAGCTAAACTAGTTCCTCAACAATCAAAAGCTGTCTGCCAACTAGTAGCAGATACAACACTGACTTTTCTTTTAATTCAGGTTTCTGTGGCCTAGATCAGTGCTGTGGCAAAACTGGAGATGAAACTAACACCAGACATTGCAGGAAAAATCCTTTAACATTTACAAAAGAAATTTTAAAATTAACCAAATTTGTTCAGCCTCTTCTAAAGTGATTACGCAACACACTATAAAATTGAGCAGTACCATCTGGTAGAAAGATGTACAATGCACATGCATCCATTATTCGCACATTTTCACACTGTACTAAGCCTCTAGGGGAATATATTTTACCATGATATTTGAATTGGAAAAACATCATTTAAGGACTCAAATTCGAAAGGAAGTGGTTTGCATTTAAATGCAGTTAAAGAATTCAAAGCTAAACTCATAATACAAAGCAGAAGTGATATGCACGCTTTCTAGTAAAATGGGTCAGCAGAGAAGGGTACTTAGATCACCATTTTAAACATCTAGTTTAAGTAGCGACATTTCCTACATGGACACTGCACAAAGTTTGACTTAGGTCCACCAAATAACCTACTACTCTTCAATATCTGTTCAGGGAACATGAATTCTTAACTTAAGCACAAGCAAAATACCTAAAGGAACTGCAAATACTATATATTAATTAGATCCTCATTCCATAGTACTGAAGGCTTACTTGATTTCAAGATCTCTTGCCTTCATTGTGCAGATATGTGAATAGGTGAGTACAAAGCCAATCTAGAGGATAAAGACTAGAAGAGATTATAAGCATGCGTTGCAAGACAGAAGGAAAAGAAAGGCTTCTCAAAAGCTTGAAAAGATCCTTTCTTCATACAGGATTTATCAGAAATATGGCTGGTATTGCAAACATCAAAATGCTGGGCATTTCTGTTTCTCTGGCTACAGCCAAGTTCCTTAGAGTAACATGGGACAAGTGTGACTTATTCACCACATTCCCAAATATATTTGTATCCACACACATAGGATCCAGCAAATCTCGGTCTGAATGTAACATCCCTAGTTAGCTGACTAAACCATGTTCTATAGATGCAGTTAAGTATCCCCGATGACATTGGTAGATAGGAATGAGATCTTTATGTGCACTAGTTAACGTGATCTAATAAAATAAAACACCTTTAGCAGCAGATCTAGTAGGAAGATAAATAGTTTTTCTTGCACCACTCATCCCCCCATTCTTTTATCTTCAGAATTCAGAAGCAGTATTGGATTAATGGTGGACTCATGTCTCATTCAAAAATAGAGAGCAGAGTGCAGGAACAAACAAAACTTCATTGGAAAAATCCAGTTTCTATTTACAAGCAAGATCTAAACTGATTTCCTAGACAGACTTTCATGAGCTCCTTTGCTACAAAGACAGGAGCCTTTCTTTGTCAGCAATTCTTTTTCTTCAGTCATTGCACAAGTATCGTAGCCCAACAATCTCTTTAAAGGATCATGCTGAAATTTTGCACTGAAAACCAAAACATGAGGAATTTGGGTTCAGATAAAAATTATGTGGCTTACTTTCCTATTTTTAGACTGCAGTTCAGAAAAAAGCTTTTCAAGGAACTGTATAAAAGAATTATATACGACATTTATAGCTATTTCCTATCCAGCTATGTCTCAAAAAGTTTGGAACTAAGATTAATTTAAAATGTCCCTTGAGTTAATGGATAGAGCTTTTCCTCCCTGACCATTTCACCATTGACTAGTATCCAGTTTAAACTGCAGAATCCTACAAACAACTGTAGAGGCTTAAGAAACAAATAATCAGAATAGCCGTGGGTTCAATACCTATTGTAGCAGTCTCAAGACTAGCAGTGTTCACACCTTTTTTCCTATCTACATTAAGAAACTGGGCAGGATCAGGTGGCAACTTTGATGGATGTTTAAATAACGCTTTGCTGTATTTATGAAGTTGCTTGTGTATTTCATCTATAAGCAGCCATTACTTAAAATTAAAATGCATAGATTGTATTAAAATAGGCATCAGATGGGAGTTCTTGTAGAGTCATTAAAATTTAGAAGATTGTGAGAACATGTCAAAGAACCTCTAGTGACTCTGGCCTATTTCTCTACAGGAGGCTGCTTCACACTTCTTTATAGAGTAAAGAAAACGCTATGAGAAAGCTCGAACTCATCTGTTTAAGAAGGTGTAAAATACATTATAGAAGTGTGAGAAGAACCAGTAAGAGAACTGTTGGGATTTTCTCACTGGCTGCATTTATTTCAATGTCAGCACTTTAATCTAGATCACTCATTACAAAACAGGACCCTACATGTTCAGTGATATTATTGAAAAGGGACTTTTTCAACCCGGTTGTGTTGCTTCTCTGCTAGCTCTCAACAAAGCTTGCAAAGCCAACCATCTTCATAAAACTCAGAGGTAACTTTAACAAATTAATGAGTTTTATCATTAAACAACCTTTTACAATATCACTCAAGGTCATGGCTATGACCTGAAATGTTTCCCTACAATGTACATTTTGTTTGCATAAGCATATTTGGCAGGTAATCTCACAGTACAGTGAGCTTCCTTCATCAGCTCAGGTTTAATTGCTTCCCAACACACACACTCTTTCCCTATTAATGCTTTTTGACAAATTCACTGCACATTAATTTTCATTACTTGTTCTCTCATGCAAAATGGGCCATTATTTCTCAATCCCAGTAAGTTTTCAAAATGAACTAGTTTCTAGTTCAGAAGGATGCGGGTGTTTGCAGTATAGCATTTGGGCTATTACCTGATTATAGCTGATGCAGTTACAAGTTTGTCAAGTACAGCTGAAGTCAGAGTAGTAAGCAAAACAGGGTGTCTTTACCATGACATTACTTGAGAAAATACTACCTACTGTTGTTAAAAGTAACATAGAGAAGGGCAGGGTTATTTCATAGACGAGACTTTCTTTGAGCCATCCAAATGGAACAGAAGAGGCTTTGAGGACTACTACTGCATAACCCTTCAGTGATAGGGAAAACATATCTGATTGTAGAAATAGCCCAGTGAAACAGTTTACCAGAAAAGGTGATTTACTGAAGCCTTTCTCCTGCTGTTTCTTCAAGTCAGGTGAAATTCATGGAATTAGATATGCTTTCTCTATCCTACCAGGATTCAGTTCCTACTTGATCCTAGACAAGGCCTTCCATCTACCACTCAAGGCTTTTTCTCTCCAGGAAGGCTCCAGTTTTCTAGTCAATGAGTATTTACTTATACAAAGCAGAACAGTGCTAGAGAGATCTCTGCAAGTCCACCCACCCCTGCCCCCAACCTGGAGTTGATGCCCATTTCTGAAATGCAAGTAGAGTTAGTCCCCAATTCACTTTCCTGCATGCCAGGTAAGTATCACACGCCTCTGGCTATTGGTCAGAAGTCACTGATACTTAACAGAAGAATACTGTAAGAATCTTTTAGGAAACTGGAGGAAAGCACAACATGTAATACTTGTTTGGAATTTGTAAAACTTGAAAATTTAATGAGAAATTGCATAGTCAGTCCTTTAAAGCTATGGACTCTCTTCACTTGCAATGTAAATGACACATGAAAAGCACAACTGAAGTAATGGAATAGGTACCTATACATTTGTGTGGCCAGATAAAAAGCTCAAGAAGGAGGATCCTAGAGCAGGAGCATGAGTTTGCATTGGTTCCAATCTCTCAGCAAAAGCAACAGTTACTAAGATGTTCTTAAATGTATCATTCTTAATTTAAGCTGCAAAACAAAACCTCTCCAGATCATTTCATAAACAGCTCATCTGAGTTGATTCAGACTTGCTCTGTTCGCCTCCTGGTCCAGAAATACGACAGCAATGAAGCTTTCAATGAGGTACTTCGGAAACACCAATAATAATTTACACTCAAAACAAGGTGTAACCTATTTTTTATATAGCTGACTATAAAGCTGCATTTTTTCCTCTTCTGGAGACTTCGGGTAGTTATACATAGTACTAAAGTATTAAAAAAGTAACTTAAAAAGTTTGGCTTTTCAAGTAACTTTTTTTTCAGCCATTTTAACAGGCTGAATTAAAATTAAACTTTTCTATGAAAAATGAAAACATACCCCTAAAGGGAAATGCTTAATCTAAGTTGATCCTTGATCACAAGAGTTACTCTAACATTAATACTAATTCTTGGACAGTCTTCATTTCATCACATTAATGCAGAAGGCACCCCTTGAGATACCTCCTGAGCCTATAGGTAATTGTTTATGTTCTCTCAACTGCAAATTAAGTTTATTTATACATATGAAAACTCACTCTAAGGTAACAGATGGAAGCTTCTGTGGGAAATATGCACATAAATTTTAGGTTTCATGTGAACTGTAGATGAAAACAAGCATACTGCCTCAGATTGAAATCTCCCAGCTGTATTGATTTTTCAGAATGGAACATGACTAGAAGTTATTCACAGATGCTCTCCTCCTGCAGCAGCAAGCTGCTCTCCCTCCTCTCATGGGAAGAGGGGCACAGAGGAGTGGAGCTACTGACGGAGCTGGGGAAAAAAAAAAGACTCCAGGCAAGAGCTGCAATGGACCTGAATGAAGAAAGGAGGAGGATGGAAGAAAAGCATTTGTTCAGTAGTCCAGGAGCTTTGGTTTTTTAGAAAAACGATCTCATTCCTCTTCTCCTTACCCATCTCACTCCATCATATGTGTACATATAACTTCACTATGTGGCCTGTCCCAAACGGCTCTCCTCTCACCACATACAGCAACACTAACCATCTCCTCTGTTTCTCCCCCACCCCCAAAAAAACTCTCAGTCCCAACTATCAGCAGACACTTCCTTCATCCTCTTCGTTGTCTAGTCCCCTGCAACTTTCCCCAAAACCTTACAATGAGGCTTTCTCCTCCCTATCCCACTCCCAGCGTCCACTGCAGGTTCACTGCAGCTCACATAGTGCATTCCCTACGTGAGCTCACTGCTACCCAGGGCATAGAAAAACCGAGGATTTGGGGCTGTCCCCAGGCAGGCTGTCAGTCCACCCCAAAACAGCATGCAGAATAAACCCAAACCAAAATCCCCACAGCTCTTTTCAGGTTGTCTTGTCTCCCAACTTCACAAAGTAAAATGTTATGCTCCTTGCATGGTTGCCAGAGAACTTCTAAGAAGGGACTATGCAGCCAAGCATGTGTGGTAGGAAACACTGAAATAATACTGGAGAATCACATACATCCCAGGTTTGGTAGGCTTACAGAAAGAGAATCTGGCTTAGAGGCATGGTACTGTTGATTTACAGTGGATGGACACAGTTGACCTTTTCTTCTTTTTAGATCCATGACCTCAACTGGCAAGCATCCCAGCAACTGAACAAGTAGGGATGCATACTCAGTTAATTAACCCCTTCTCAACAAAACCCCTGTACCTTCAGGCATCATTCAGTAACATTATTATTCAGTAACTCTGTCAGTGGGATGTCCATATGTACTCTGCACCAAACAGCATGCTGTAATGGTCTGCATGAACTGCGTTCATGGTCTTAGGACAAAGGATATTCATCAGCAACAAATTCTGAGCAGAAACATTTGATACAGTCACAACACTCTGCCAAGCGAGATTTACTTCTTTAGTGAGGCACAAGATTGCAACTGCTGAAATTCTGTCTCCTAGGCATTTGAAGCCTATAGCACCTCCACAAACTCTAAGTTTACTCAACTAGAAAAACTAAAAATAAACACAAACATTAATGATGTGGCAGACTGACATTCATAGATGCTGAAATCCAATGCACATCAATGCTGACCTAGAACAACCAATGCTACAAGGGAGCGCATTGTCATTTCACAACCTATAGCTTGCCCCATATAACAGAGGGACACTTTAGTGGCCATGATTTGCAAAAAAAAAACCAGCAGTCATAATTGCAATCATGATTACAACTCTTTTTTCTCTTACTGCATTCCTCAGACAGAAATGAAAAAACTCTCCAATTCCTCCCAAGGTTATTCTGCACACTCCCACACAAGAGAATTCCTAATCCTGTGGGTATGGATCCGATGAAGTTATATACCACACAATTTTAGAAACAACCAAGAGACCCTCAGGAGTTGGTACACGCAGTTGGTATAGACATGGATCAACAACAGTTTCCCTTTTAACTCTGCTGTGAGGGACAGAGTTCCCACCCCACCACACACTCTTAGGCTATTATCATTAAGACTCCCATGGTGGAACCAGTCCACGCAACACTGAAGCCTGGTGTCTGTGGCTCAGTACCAGTACATGTCCCACACCTGGAGACAACCCTTCCGGTGTTATTTATACATGTGGACGTGAGACCCACGTACCAGATCAACTGCACAGAGTGCACAGTGTCTCCTAAGTGTACAGAGCAACTACAGTTGCAGTAGGAACAACTTCACATAAACAGACTGATTCAGATGTTCCTACTGGGTAGTACTTTAATTTTTCCATGAGACAAGCAGTTCTGACAGTCCCTGAAGTTTGCAGCTGAAAGCTTCAGACAGGCAACAAATGAAGCTACAGCAGAGAAATGATGGCTGCTAAGTCATCATCTTTAGAAGCAGGAACCACAGATGTAGCACTCCCATGTCATCATGTTCAGACACCTGCAAGCTCTCAAGCAATTTGTGAAAGAATTAACAATAAGATGCGTAAGATAGGTCCTCACTGTAATAAACCAAGGGATTCCTTTTGTTCACCTTCAGTGTACAAAAGGATGCAAAACAGACTGTGCAAATGGAACTCGTCTGCAAGAAAAATTCATCATCTTGTGCAAAATATTGAACCCAAGTCCCACATTTCAGGTTTTGTAAGGAGTTTTATGGCTAGCATCATACCGATGAAGCCATCCTTAAATACATCAAGCAGATGTAAAATGATACAGTAATATCTTCCTGACTATTCAGAAGATCAGTTAATCAAAACTGGTCATCTCAGAAGGATCATTAGAAAGTGCAGTTCTCATTTCTAAATTGTAACTTGCAATCACTACTGATCATTCTAGCAAATATACCGAACTATCATGCTTATCCCACAGCTTAAATCATCTCCCAGATGACTCTTGCAGACTCCAGTTTCACTTGTTATTTCCTCAATGCTGCAGTTATACATGAATATAAATAAATAGGGCACAAAGAAAACGAAGTTATGAAAAACATCAAATAAATGGAATTTATTCATACCAAAATAGTTTATGAGGTAAGGCATGAAGTTATGACATTAAGTATAAAGTCATCCATTTTGAATTTTAAAACCCCTATTTTAAAATAAACCTAAAATTGATCCATAATGTTCAGTTACTCTTAATGTTAGTTTTCCACAGCCTCAATTTCCATTTCAATTGTTTAAGTGTACAGGATGTACATTAAATGTTACAAAAGAAAGATGCCTTTTAAATCAAAAGTACTTTCTCTGAACTAAAGCATTAGTTACTTGCTTGAAGAAATCCACTCTCTTCCCTTGAACGCAAACCTTAGTACACCTTGACACACTGCCCAAAACATTGAACACGTCTGTAAAGGAACTTGCATACTCTATAAAAAACCTTCTTCTGTTCAGCCAGTGTTGACTGCACATGATAACATCCTTTATACCAGCTTAACAACTGTTTATAACAACTTTATACCAGCACTTAACCGAATTTTGGAAACAGATAATAGTGGAGAAAACAGGCTTGTTACCACACAACATAGCTAGGAAAATTTATAAGGTAGACTAGGAAAAAAAGAGCTCTATTTTAACCTGAGCTCTTAATTCACATTAAAATTAAAAGCAAAACACTACACCTGCCACAGAATGTCTGGCTAATCTTCAGGGTAGCTGCATATGAAAAAAACAAGATCCATTTACATATCTTAACAGAAAAACAGAGCCCAGAGAAATTGTCCGATATACCACAGACAAGTTGCTCCAAAACAAGCTTCTGGAATTAAAAAAAAGAAGTTGAAATTCCCAAGAAATAGGAACCAGAAAAAGCTGCAACCAAAAGTTTTACTTTCCTGATGCTTGCGTGTCTTCCCTCTACTCACCATTACGTAAGACACTTGAATGCAACATGCTTAAAGCAATCTCATTCAGTAATCTCTAGCAGTGATCTAAAGGATGCGAGAGCTTTTTTACAAAATCTGTCTTCAAGCCATCAGCTAAATATTCTACAATCCATGGGTAACTGCACGGAACGAAACAGCATGCTGTATTCTGGATTTGGGACCCTGAAGCTTTAACCAATTATTTATATAGTCATGAAGATCAGCTTGAATTTTGGAGATGTTGCTGCAGAAGATCTACACCCAAGAGAGCTGTCATTGCAAACTCCTGGGGGGAGGGAGCAAGAGGGTAAAAACCCAATGTTGTGAGAGTCAACTATAGGAGACAACGAGGAGATAATGAAGTGGAACCCCTTGCTCAGATAACCTCCTCAGATGCAGCCTTATAGTGTAACTAGAAGGTAGGGCAAACCACAGCTGACAGAAAACAAAAATACTGGAGTCTGAGATAAAGGCGGAATCTAACCACAAGGAAATAATAACTGAATTTTCACCACTCTGAAGCACTTTGGCAGAGGAATCTAGTGAAGTGCAGAGCCTTGAGGCTCTCCATGTTGCAGGGGAAATGAAAATTTCTAATGCTGCAAGAAGAAATGCAAATGAAGTACTTTAAGGAGAGTCACTCTAACATGAAAACGAGAAAAAGTCATCCCACATTTTCATGCCCTGTTCTGTACGTCCTATCTGAAAAACTGTCTCCCACACACAAAATAAGAGAAGGATGGTTTCACATATTATATTTTACAAGTTAAATTAGGAATGTAATAATCCTCACTTTTTTGTTACATGTTTTAAATAATTAAGCAATGGAAGTAACTAGACTTCAAGATACTCCTCTCAAGTATAGAGCAGCAGCTTGTGCACAGCTGTGCCCTGAAGGGAAGTTCCACGTAGACCAGCCCTGTCTGTGTTCTCTGTTAAAAGGCAGCAATCACTCTGAAGGAACTGTCACCATTAATGTCACTGTAATGTGCACTTTTGACATGTCACTAATTTGAATTGCCAGAAATGAAAGTTAAAATAAAAAAAAAAATCAAATTTCACTGTGTTTACAGAAGAACACTTTATATAAAACCTTTGAAACAAAATAACCACTGGCCAGTTGTTTGTTCTTAGTCATGTCTATTCAAGGAAGCATTCAAGTACCTGTTTATGTGTCATTTTAACATGCCTTACATTCCCTACAATGAGCTATGGATGTGCAAGTGACAAATGTCAAGTGCTTTTACTTTTTTTTCAACTTATACAAAGCATATTAATCATCATGCTATCATGTGCATGCAAAGCCAAAGCCAAATAGAGTTTATTGTTTCAGATCTCCCCCTAAAACTTATTTTTAATAAACCATTCTAGAAGTCTTTCCAAAGATTTAGCCACATCTCAGCTGCCTCCCCTTGACACATACCTTGTTACAAATTGTGAACAATGAAATATCTCAGGTTCTGCCCCGTCTCAGAGACTGTACGTGTTGTCTAATTTTCAAGCGTGTTCAATCTTGCTTGTCAATGCCTAAGCTACAAATCCAAAAATGTTGGGATAAAAGTTATATATCACCTCTGCTAGCTGGCAAGGGCTTGAAACCTGCTGTCCAGGAGCTACCAAAAGGCTGGCTGGTAGCTTCTCACCCTCTATTTATACTTTATCTGACAGTCATGCCAAGAGGGAATCCTTTTCACTAAACCTAATTGTTTTACTGAAATGCTGCCAGACACCTCCATTACACCCCTGATGTGCTGGGGGAATTATAGCTTTTATTTGCACTTTCCTGAAAATAGCTCAGTAGTGCATGCCAAGATGGGGATCCTGACATTATTCACAATTTGAAGGAGGCAAGCTATCAGTTACCTTTAAACAGACCACTGTTCCTCTTTCTTTCTGGAAAAAAAAATAAAAAATGACTCCCTATTGCAAGAGAGGACAGTTAATTGTAACTACCACTTCAAGGGTATTGCAAACAAGAACAGTCTTTTGTAAAGACCTAAATTACCTGCCCCAAGCACAAAACCAGGACAGATCAGTTAAGATACCTGTTTAGAAACTTCTTTGATAAGCAGTTGTTGATTGCTCTTTTATGTAGATACCATCCATTTTCACCTTCTTTTAACATGACACAGAGTAAAACACTTTTAAAATGGGAAGTACTTATGTTATAATGCATTTGCATATACTGTGCAGCTACATTAAATAACGGATTTCATAGCATGAACTATATAAAATACATTTCTCATAGTAATCATAACACCTATTCATGTCATAAGCAGAAAATGCATTTATGCATATGACAATGTCAGTGGTTTTTCTCCCTCTACAACAGTACCTCACATACCCATTTTTTTCCCCCCATACCAAATATTTTCCCACAGTCTCACCAACGCTACCATTTTAACTTTGATTTGATAGGGTGAACTAATATTAATTATCATTAATAATGACTAGCAAATTTAAGGGAAAAGTATAACACAGACAATAAAAAGAGGTAAAAAGATCCTGTTTCTGGACTAAAACTATTTAATTCAATAGCATACTACTTGCAGGACTTATTTTGCACACTGCCACGTCGCAAAAATTCTCAGTTTTCTCTATCTTCTACAGACGTACTCTGGTATTATTCACAGATGGGACACAAATTGTCTCTCCTTGAGAAACACACAAACAGCTCTGCTTGCTTTTTAATTTTACACACATCCACTGTTGCATCAGCCAACTTCAGTTTGTTAAACCTTCATTCAAGGCTGTTTGCTTTCAGATTTCAAAGCACAGCGATCTTCTCTTGCACTGTGTTTTGCCCAGTGGTTCTCCTGTGCTGTGCTTACCCTTCTCAAAAAGTAAGGAGTAGAAAGAGATGCAATGATATAATGCAAAACCTGATTGCTGTGGTACTGTATTGGAGTTTGTATGGTAATAACATGTAAAGTTTTCTGATTAATGTTAGCTAGTGTCACACATGATGTTATGAACTTGCCCTAAACAATTTAGTAGATTATTGGTATTATGCAATAATAATTTAAGATCAGGGATTTATTTCTAGTCTTTCATAGGCTAGTGTCACAGAGATAAATACTTGTACAAATATAAAAGGAATAAATACTTTAATTAAAGGAATAAATACTTTAAATGGAAAAGCATCATTCAAGACTCCAGGTACTATTCTGCTTTTACAATATGACATGCATATCCACAATTTAAACTCGCAGTGGATTAATGCAGCCTCACATCAAGAGTATTTTCACACAACAGCATGCTAACACTTGCTTAATAGCTTACAGTATCAATACTGGTATAATATTTTGATATGTTTCAGAATGTATCTCTAGCTCAATTGATCAACACTAGTAAGGTGTGCCTCAGTGGAAAAAAAATGTTTTCTAGGTTTCTTCTCAATGCACATGCAACTGTGTAAATGCTAAGTTAAGCTAAGGAGAAATAAACAGTAGTTTGGTTTGTTGCTTTATTTGTCTTTTCCAGTAATCAAAAGCTATGTTGTCCACAATGAAAGGCCCAATCATACATTGTTGAAGGGGAGCATCTCATTACCTATCCATTATTTCTAGGTACTTGTTGCCATACTGATTATTCAGACATGAAAATCAGGTTACTTGAACAGCTAGTGAATTATGTGTCTCCTGGGAATACTCGGCAATGCAAAATTAATATTCAGACCCAGTATCCCATTAGGGCACTTGTTCTCAGATGGGATTTCCAGTTTATTTACCTAATGCTCTTTTTGCAGCGCATGCTGGTTTTGGCTGGGATAGAGTTAATTTTCTTCATAGTAGCTAGTATGAGGCTGTGGTTTGGATTTGTGCTGAAA
>JAVKLA010000061.1:7007505-7031232 GCA_034782735.1 Sagittarius serpentarius
AAGACTAAGATCATACGACTGGCAGAAACTACTTTTCTAACAGCATGAATAATAGGATCCTGTGCTTCATTCTGTCATAATGCTTTGGCTAGTTACTTCTTCCAAATCTATGTTTCTGCTAATGTCTACTGCTTCAACCCTAAAATATTACAAATATACACAAAAATTGCCTATGAGCAGAGAGTACATGGAATAGGCTAACACTGTAGCACAGTTCAACAGTCGAAGTATGAAATAACAATGAAGTAAAAATTGCTGCTATTCCCAAACCACAGATGAAGTTTGGGAAAGCAGATTTCCATCCCTTAGACAAAGTGCCAGCCTGAACTTCAGAGCTCTGGGCAAAGGAATCTGACCCACATACTCTTCTCTAGAAGTCATGCCTGCAATCTTTCAAATTCCTCCCTCTTCACAGAAATACCTCTTCATTAGAAGCACTTTTTCCAGAAAATTTATCACTTACCAGCACTAGTTAATCACCTCTTAGAGAAAAGCAACATTAAATAAATACGTCAATAGAAGAAGATATCACAGAAGGCAGCTCATGTATCAGTTGTTCATATGTGAGGAACAGGCTAGTATCTGCCTTTGTATTGTACTTAAGTCCTTTGAGGATTACAAATTTTCCTGCACGTCTATTTGGGCACTTCAGTACCTATAAACTTAAATACTCACTCTGGGAACAGTCAAGCTTGAAAATCATGGTCTGATTCTGAGTGCATGTTTTACTTTGACTAAAATCAGAAACTACGGGGTGGGGGGGGTTGGTTGTTGGGTTTTGGGGGTTTTCGCTTTTTGGGGGTTTTTTGTTTGTTTTTTTTCCCAAAAGTGCCATTGAACAAGAGTGACTAGACTGTTCATTTGCTGACTTGCTAGATGTTTGTTACTGTTTTGGTCCCTTTGCAGCATGTTGATCTTCACTTCGGAAAAAGTACATGGTGAATTCTGCAAATTTTCTGTCCAAAATAGCACACAAAGCACAGCTGCCATTCCAAAGCATTCCCAACGAAACTGAGGCAGGAGGCCAACTCTCACTTTTAGCAGAGGCAGACCATAGGCAACTCAGCTGAGGCCCTGAGGGCTTCTGTGTGCCAGTCAGACTAGATCAGATACAGCAAAGGAGCAAAGGAATGTAAGAGACAACTTGAACTCAAAATACCTTTCCAAAGCTCTCCGCGTATCCGCAGCAGAACTAGGTCTAGAACACAAAGATAGTGGCAGCATGGGGGAGGAAGAAGGGAATCAAGGCACAACTGATATGAAGAACTTAAAACTGAAAGCAGATGGTGGTCCTCTCAAAATCAAAAACCTAAAACTCAATTGATAAAGGAAACAAGAGGAGGAAAAAAAAATCCAAAATGGTGAAAGCATTCCCAATAGCATGTTTATAAGAATCAGGAGAACTATAACATTCCATAAATAATTATTACCATGCCATTAGAACTACATTTATGAGGAAAATCACATACGGGTGCAAGTTCATGAAGCAGATGCTTTTGTGGGGAGGTAGAACTATTGTAACAAAAATGCCCAAGCAGAAAGATACCAACTGCCCTGCAGAGTCAGGGAAAGAAGCCCTGGGTGCTCAGGGGAACTAGCTTTGTTGGTGTACACAGAGGCAGTTCCAGGAGTTTTGGCTGTGCTAGTAACACAACTTTGTTTCAGGACTCTGCACATGCTCTCTTCTGTAAGGTAAGTCGGTGAAAACAGAAATGCTAAGTGATACTGAGTTTGCTAATTCAGAGATTAAGCCATGTACTTCAAAAAGGAATGCAGGAACTTGTGCCTGGAAGAGGAACTCACAAAGCTACACTAACTTTTTTCCAGCACTTCATACTACATTATTTAATGACATGAGTACAAACAGAGCACCCCTGTTCTCTTTTCCAAACTGAGATGTATCCTTTTTACCTCACTCCCACTGCATGAAAGCAAGGGTCATCACACAAACAATGAAACAATACTAAAACCAAGCGTGCTGCTCAGGCTTTTTTCTTCTGCTCTCCCAAAAGCACGAGAGAGGCTTAGGAGTGCCTTAAACTTTCTGAAGCACTTTTTTTTTTTTTATACCTGCACTGGCCTTTTATTTCCACATGGCCACATATTTTCGTTAATAAGCACTTTATCACAAAATAATTGGCTTCTGCAGGTCCCTGAAAATGAAACAGCTGTTAGAGGTAAACAGATTATGATAATTCCAGTATTAATGAAGTCTGGAAGAAGTCTGAATTGCTTCAGGGAAGAAACAGGCTTGGTCACTTTGAAACAGAATTTTATCCAATTTGCTGTTCAGCCTTTTTTGGTGCAAAAATTTATTTATAAACAGTACTACTCATGTGCTGCAGACCATATGTAGTATTCATTAGCACATCCCTTTAACCTTCCTCTCCAGCCACAGTAAATTATCAGTAAAGACTCTGGCCATTTCATTAAAGCGTTTTAGGAAAAATACTCTGTTCCTGCAAGGACTTCATTTCACTTCTTTACACAGAATGACAAACAAATCATGCAGCATAACTACTGTTTTTACAGTCTTCCTTTGCTCATGTTCTGCTATATATATGTATATCATGTCCTGCACTTGGAGCAGAGCCTCTCTCGGGTATGGAGAATACATCCTTACCCAGCTTGAAACTGCCCAAAAATTATGGATTCTGAAATGCATTACCTTCTGTAGCTTTTTTTAAGAGATATTTAATAATAAAATCAAATTCTCAGTGATAGTAACACTCATTTCCAATTGCTCAACAAGGCCAGATGAAGTATGCTGTCTCTGAGGAACACTTCACAGCTGAAGCCTGTGCAAGCTCTGTGAGCAAACACCTGAAATCATCAGTTCTTCAGGACAGCTGTGTAGAAAACCACAGTAGCCCAGGGGAAACAGCCAGGAGAGATTTTCAAAGTTTAGAAGGATATTTATCAATATCTCTAGGTCTCATTCTCTGTCTGAGTCTTTGAAACTCTTTCTCAAAGCTTAAGTTAGCCACAGATAGAAGTCGCACCATCTGCATTACTGCTGCTCTTGAGCCACAGGGCAAATGCTGGCCTCCAGGTCCAGGTCTGTGCTCCCCTTCGTGCCCATGGGAGCAGATCTGCTATACACACGTCCCCTGCAAGGAGCACACCCTAGAGCAACCTATCCTACCTTTCATGCTCAGGTTTCCACCTGGAGGGAAATAGTTAGTTTGCTCCAGGTACCATCTCAGGAGTGAAGTAACACCAACAAAGTGTGGCCGGACAAGGGACTAGGACCAGGACCCTGAAATGAAATGGCAAAGTGCCTAAAATCCAGAAAAATGCTTATCAGTACACTTATCTAGATTTTTTTTTTTATATATATCCTTCCCCAGATACGAAGAAACACAGTTCTACATCTCTTCACAGACACTGTTCGATCAGCTTTTCTCCCTCACTAAAAAAAAATATCGTTGTACTTACACAGAAATTTCTACTTCTTTGACCTGGTTATTTATAATAACCACCCTATCATTACCTCTCTACATTCACTATGTACATATTAGCTCATGGCACCCACTAGAAACCTTTTCTCTAGAGCACAAGAAATAATGGATTTTGCCCTATGTACCAAACTTTTGAATGACAGTCAGCATATTCAGCAAGTCAGTTCTCAGTGCCAAAGGCAGTGGGCTGGTCTGGAGCTCCTGCTTATTTACAGAGACAGAAATACTATCACAGACTTGAACCTGAAAACACTTATTTGAGCATTAAGAGGTTTTAAATCTTTCCTTCTGGTATTTGGACATCATAGAATTAAGATCTTTGGAAAAAATTATCACATTAATTGTTAATAGGCAGAAGTAACTGGACAGGAGGGAGGAACTTGTTAAACCTGGTAATCTGCAAGAACATGAAAAACGTGAACAGTTTAGGATTGGCTTCTACATGCCTATGTAACACAGAAACCAAATAGAACAAAATTAAAAGCATCCTGTGGAACATATTCACACAAACAGGGTACTAATGACTTGGTTTTCCAAAGAAAAACAAGGCCACTCAGCTACTGGAAGAAAAGACAACAGGGATCTGATTTTTACATAATTATGTACACATTGACATCAAGCAAAACATCAGATTTTTTTCATGCTTGTCCCACTTCTGTCTTCAATCCACAGAGTGGCAATGAATGTCCAGCACAGACATTAAAAACTGTAGCGTTTTGGGTGTCCAGCTGCAACTGCAATCCAGATTGCCCACAAATTTATGTAATGTAAACCACTGCATAGCATGTCTGACATGCAGGCAACATCACATGCAGATTAGGGTGAGACTAGACCACAGAACTCACAAGGCTTTCACCATTATGAATACTGTAACCTTTCAACCATGCAGCTCCATGGCTGTTAACAGGTTCTCTTTTTCCCTAATAAAACAGGATGACATGTGGCAAACAGCAACATTTTTCTAAGTCAAGAGTATGTCTTCATCACATCTCTCTTGAGAATTCTGCTGCCCTCAGGCACAAGAGAATAAAATACAGAAAGGCAGAAATACCCAAAGAATAGTCATAAATTCTCCTACTTAAAATAAAAAGGTAAAATTAACATTTCCCCAGGAAATAAGAAGTATATCCTTTTCTAGGAGCTGAGGCTTTAGAAATTCTTAGAACACAGTTTACTATATTCCTACAATGATCCCAAGGCCAGTATGTCTTTCCAAGGCTGATAAGCAGTCCTTGACTTTCTGATCAGCTATATGTCAGGATTCTACTCATCCCACTTCATCTTCACCAAATCTAGCATTTATATAAGCCTGACTAAATTTGCAGACAATCTTATGGTATTGTATAGTTATCTCAAGCTTTTATAAATGTAAAGAAGAATGTAGGATTAGAAAGAACTTCATGCTGCAAGTCCTCATCCTTCTTCATTCGTTGACCACTTTCCATCGTAACACTGGCTTCTTGCTATTCCTGAACTTCTTAATTTTCCTTATAAATACTATTCACGACTTTCAATTTCCCACCAAATTGATGCCCACCTTAGTTTCAGTCCTCCTATCAACTCATTTTTTATTGTTTAATCAGCTTTTCTTCATCCCATATTCAGCTACCATATCCCCCTCCCAGGCTCATTTTTACTACATTAAACAAAACCTACTCACTTCATCTCCTGCAGGTGAGACTTTCCATTCCCTAGTCACTGAAGTAACTAATTTCCAAACCCATTAGAAGATTAGCCAGGGCTTTTTAGAATGTCCCACATTCTAATCTCCCAGATTAATTGTAGACAATATTCCACAAGTTCCTCGATTTCCTGCACAGTGGAGTGAAACTGTCTCTATTTCTAATAGCAACACTAACAGAAAAAAATACAGGAACACCCTGTCAGCTTCTGGCTCGGAAAAGTTTGCTGCATGCAGCCAGTTCTTAGTAAGATGTTATGATTTGGTCCTATCAAACTTAATGCCATTCTTATTTTAGAAAAAAATTAAAGGGGTAAAACATCTGGTTTTACAATGTCTCAAAGCTGATAAATTTATTAATACTGCAAACTGCAAAATTAATCTAGAATATGCTAAACTATATATTGTGGTCCTGTAAACAGGCAAAGAGTGGGGGTTTTTTTGATTAAAATACAATGCAATCCAGTGAATTCAACATACTGTCCTTTAGCTGTACTCTTATTCTCAGAAAGTTTCCAGTCTTGGTCAACAGACATAACTAATATTCAAAAACTGGAATAATCAGCCACAATGAGCAGCACAGATTTTAATCCTATCCACCCAGTCATGGAGAGAACTGCTAAAATCTGGGTTAATCCTTCCAATCCTTAGTCAGAAATGAAAGTCTGTGCAATTGAAATAGTATGCCAGAATTAGATTTGCTTGTGCTAAGGATTCAATTAAGCCAAAAATAAAGATCTGAAATAGCTTCAGTTAAAATCAAAGCAGTGCGTTTCTACCGACAGATATTATAATCCAGAAGAGTCATTGTACTGAGACCAAACTCATAGCCCTTCTTTCCACAGGAAATTAATTTGGGACAAATCCCAGATACACTGATTTTCAGATAGAAGTTTTGTCAAAAAAAAGAAAAAAAAATCAGCATTTCTCCAAAACAATAATGACAACCACTTGACTGGAATGCCATGAATAAGGTACAGCCTCCATTTCGGAAGACCACAGAAATAAAGACAATTACTTATATTGCAATTTTATGAAGCAGATTCTCACAAACACCCTAGTGGCAATTTTAACTACTTTATATTTGTTACTGTACTCAAAAACATGACATACCCATTAGATATAAAATACTTATCTCGTATCTATTTATCTGTATTGGCAGGGGACTGGTGGTTTTTTTTAGCAAACAGAGATTACACACGTCAACACAGAAAATTTAAAAAATTAAGAAGGGAAGATGCCATTCTCCCAGGAGCAATTTCACTTGAAGCTTCTTCATCATTTGATTAAAGCCTGCACAAATCAGGCTGGATTAAATCTAAAACATAACAAATAGTCTGTATTTGCTGCTGCAAGTCTTCAGACTTGTCTATAGACAATTTATGTCAAGCCTGAAGTTTATGGTTGCTTTCTTGATGAAGTTACATATGAGATCACCTCAAGACCCAGAAAGTCAGTGCTCCCCTTGAACCTACAAATGCCACACCTGTGCGTTCGCATAACACATCACACTCTACACAGTTACTGTGTAAGGCAAAAGTGAAGTGGCAGTAAAACTTTCGGTTACAAACTTTTAAGGTCTATAGTAACAGAATAATAGAGGCAAATATTCAGCTGTAGCCTCTGTGCCAAGATAGCCAGAGGTTTCAAGCTATTGCGTAAGCATATTTCTGTAATCTTTGTTGCTCCAAAGCTGGAAGCTTTTACTCAGGCAAGGCTCTTTGAAGTTACTTTGGGAACTGGCGCTCTGCAGATGGAAAAACAAATGATTAAACCAGCTCAATAGGGAGTCAGACTTATTGTACATACTTGATTTAAAAAGAAGCTAAGGGAAGGAGAATGTTTTGGGTGTTTTTTTTAATACAACACTAGAATGCTTGTTAAGAAGGAAAATATACCACCATCTGAGCTGAATCAGAAAAGCTGTTTTAATAACAGAGTTTTTAACTGGTTCAAACATGCAAATGAAACCTTAAAGTGACCTGGTAAGACAAAAATCTAATTACCAAAATTAAGTTTAAATAGAATATCAGGTTTAACTTAAGTAAAACCAAGTAGCATGTTAACAAGACATTTCACCAGTAGTCCAGTAAGTCATTTGAAAGAGAGCACCTGAAGTACCATTACAGCCCTTAACATACCGAATCATTCCTTTAACTAGAGACTGCTCTTCTAAGCAGAATATGCCTTAAATCTAACATGTTGCTTGGACTTTCCACCTCAGATATTAAGAGGCTACGTTTGCATCTTTATGCCTTTTATATAAAGAACATACTAAACCCCTTATTAGAAAGGCAAAACCCCCTCCATCTTCTCTTTACATTGCAGCATTCAAATCTTCAGCAAAAGCATTATAGTAGGCATTAAAGGACTAAATATATAAAGTATTTGCTTACTTTGCACTTGCTCCTAGTCCTTTACTTCACAATGAAATCAACCATGCTGCGGCCAGGACCCCAGAAGCAGGATTTTTGCTTTTCATATGGGACTTACACATGACCTGGATGCTATGTTTTCCTACTAGAAGTACGCTCCTCAGCATTTATAAATGCCTTTGCTGTCCTAGAGAATTGTTTTCCCAATAAGTTATTTAAAACTAAAATTTTGCGTGCCTATAACTTGCTTATTGGACAGTAAAAAAATTAGTAGAATGTGGGAAATGAGCAAAGTTAATTCTTACTTTGGCTTAAGTTTTCCACTGCTTTCAGGCAGTGTCCACCGAGGTGTCCACTGCAGCTTAACAAATCAATAGGACTTCTATTGGAATAAGGATTACTGAGCTGGACCGTTACATTGTCTTATTGGATGAAATAACTATTTTAAGATCTCTACCTGTGAACAAGGTAAATCAGAAAACAGCTCTTCAAGCCAACAGTCATCTAATACAAGGAAACACACTTAAACAGAAATAAAAAATACTTAAGCATGCACACAAAAAAGATTGGTAAGGCTTTCAATGACTGTTGAAGGCGCACATGCTGCAGGTGACAGCTGGCTCCCATATAAACTTCCCACATGTTCATTTAAATTTTAATTTAGAGACCATGGGATGTGTTTTTATGAGAAACTGGGAATCTGAAAATATTTGTATACAGTGAGAAGCTACTGAACAACTGTTTAGGGTATTTTAAATGTGAAGATTTTTTATTATTTACAGCTGTCCTAAGTCAGCTATTTAGTGTCATTTCACTTATTCACTGACCATTGGAAATATTCCAGTAACTCTTATGCTATAAAATGGTGATGGATAGTAAAGAACAACAACAGGAAAGCAAAAGAGATTGTAGCCAGAAGCATGTATCCTGGAAAAGGTTAGAAAAGGAAAGCATGTGACATGACTTTTAAAATTGTTAAGACTAGAAAAATGACAGGATGAGTATATCTGGAAACGGCTATGAAGATCATTTGTTGACTTTAGCCAACCAGGGCAGTGGGGAAGTATTAACTTGTATTTTTCCCTCCACAAGTGAGCTTACCCTGCAAAGAGCCAAAACTATCCTTGCCTGACACTTTCCTATGCTCTGTTCTCTGAAGACATTGCTCATTTTCAACCTCATGATACAACCAGTCATTTAGATGACATCAGCATTTATGTAATTCATGATCTATAACTGTGATCTGTGCACATAACTACAGTAAGTAGAGTAAGTGCCAGTAAACATGAGTTTCAATAATATTTTAAAGCAACCACAAAACTCATGCACGTACAGGGGAGACTGCAGAATCAGCGAGCCACCTAACACTGTGGAAAGCAATTTATTTTCATATATTTTAACTGTTCCCAAGTACTCTGAAGCCCCTAATGGGAGATCTGAAATTCAGATTAATTGAATTTAAAATCAATTGTAAAAGGGAATCATAAATATATTTTCAAATGCCAGTTCCTAAAAATCCAAGGTAGTAGGCACCCCACAAAGCACCTGAACAGAGTGAACATACATACATAGAAAAAAGTACATATACTACTACAAATCAGAGGATTATTAAAAAAAAAAAAATCTTTCAATTTTCTATAGAAATGGATCTTTACATAGAAGGACATCAGTGCTGGAAACAGTAGCCAGTCAAGTGCATAGCAAAATAAAGGGACAGTTGTATATTTAAGAAAGCCTATAGACTGACCCTGTCCCAGAGGTTATACTAAAGGAAAAAATAAAAGCAGTAGGGAAATTTTAAATGACATTAGAAGAGAAACATGCAGACTCCAATACATCAATTTCCAGATACTTAACTACAGCCCAGACTCCCTACATCACACCAGGAAAAGCAAATGTCCCCCTATACGAGTATGTAAAGCCGGTCAATGAATGCAGAAGGAATCACTTAGCACAGGAGAATTGCCCAAAATCCCGAAGCCAGGAACCCTAAAGAGATATTGAGATGGAAAGTGTTCAGAGTTTCAAATACTTTTGGTTTTCTCATACTTCTTTCTTCACAAATAGATCACTTCCATCAGCAATTTCTACTGCTGGTTTATCACCACCTCAGCTCTCCACCTTACCCTAGCTCACCTGGTTTAGTTTCTTATCCTTTCTCTATTTTCTGTTTATTAAACATAAACCAGTTTGGCTTGAAGTCATAACAGTTTTTGCTTTCTTCTTGGGATTCCAGAGAATTTTTATTTGCTTCAATTAATCTTATTTTAGCACAACTATCATCTGCACTTTGTGTACACTGAAAGAGTCCCAGTACTCCTAACATTAAGGGATACATAATTTTAAGCTGAGAGGTATATTCTCTCCTAGCCAACCTTGCTTCTGCTAGAAGTGAACTACAGCAATAAAGAGGAAAAAAAAAACCAAAACCAAGCCACCTTAACTCTAACACTAGGGTGACAGCCAAGTATAAAGTAGAATAGCAAATAGATGGGATGCAGACAAAGACAGCATAACAGGAGGGTGGTTTGGAACGAGCTGTTTGGTGGAAGGAGATTTGCATATAGAATGGACTGGATAAGAAACACACAGTCTAAGAGCAAGTGAAGGAAGCAGATGTTTCTTTCTACAACTTCTGTACCAGTTTGCTGTTACATAGTTAAGTGATAGAGCTTTATGTTTTGCATGCTAAGCATTGGAGTCATTCACAACATCTTGCACTAGAAAACAGATTCCACAACAGGAAATTTCAGCCTTTTTGCAGATAACAATTGTTAAAATGCAGATGGAGAAACAAGAGAGGAGTGGATGGCAAACAGATTAAAATGAAACAAAGGACAGGGTTAGTTATTTACTACAAAGATAATGTGACTATGGAAAATAAACCAGACCATCCTGAATGGTACTTGACTAGAATACAGTTGCTTTCCAAAGTTTTTGCATCTGTTTTCTTATGATCCATTCACAAGCCTTATCTCATCCCAGTTAGGTACTTCATATATCTCTGCTGCCTCTGCCAACACAATTTACCCAGAACTCTTAATTAGCCTCACACACAAAAAATAACATGTAATTTGTCTGGCAGTTATATGTTTCTATAACTCCTAAAAGCAACTCATTACAGGAATGTGACACACTTAGAACAGATTACCTTAGTTCTATTTTCTGTTTATTCAATTATAACTGTCCTTCCTAATTGTATTGTGAATTGTGTTGGGCTGGAAGGTGGCTATAAAATCCCTGCTCTTTCCTGTTGCATAGTGGTTCTATGTATGCAGTGTTTCCACTAGACACAAAATCAATGTAGTGATTAGATACAATAGACTACAAAGCAGTCCTATTGTTAATTCTAGTCACATGGAGAGGCGGGCTGGTCAGCACAAATAGAAAAAACTTTGTATCAACAAAATTACAGCCAGAAATTTTGAACCAAAAGTTAGGACAATTAAAAAGAAACAAACAAAAAAACAAACAAACAAACAACACTGTCAAGAAAAGGAAACAAAAGGAAAAGATAAGCAGCTTCCCACCAAGCAATCCCTTGAATGAAACAGGTTTATAGAACTATCTTGCTCCGAGATGCACAGAAGGCAGGCTATAAATAGTTATGCACACTGAGCGGAGGCCATGGAGCAACACCAGCATCGGTGTTCTCAGTCATGCTGCAGCAGGTGATGTGACAAAGAAACAGTCCAGCTTATCTTCATCAAAAGCCTAGAAGGAAATTACTTTCCCAAACCTATGATGGAGAGAGAAACCCTAAAACACTGACCAAAGAGTCATCTGGTAATGAAGCACCCCCCCAGAGAGTTTACTCAAAACCTAAATTAAGGGATACATAATTTTAAAGTTGAAAGGTATATGGTCTCAATGTGAAAAAATCTACTTTATCCAGGCTACTCACAGATTGGTGTACGTGATCCTACTGGGAGATTACACTACCATCAGCCAATTCCACACACCAAACCACTATTACTTCTAGGGTCCACCCTGAGGAGTAGGTAAATCAATGTACTTGAAGAAAAATTTTAAAAGCATGAAGATGATAACTGTTTATTCTCTCACCATTCCCCTCCAACTTCAGCAAGGGAATCTAGCAGAAAGCGGGGAGAAGAACCTGCATGTATACCAAAAAAGTAGACCTGGCTTTCTCAGACCTGATCACGCCTAAATATGAAACAAAAGATGACTTCCAAAAGAAACGAAAGTCATTTTGGAGCTGTATGCAGAATACTAGTGTTTTAATCAAATCTCAGCCACATCCCTCCAATGTGCTTCTTAGTGTATTACAGCCAAAAGGGACTGTGCTCTTGCTTTGAATTTGTCCTGTCCAAATACAGGTTAATCTTGCTAAGCATTCTCTGTTCTGTAAATGTACAATCAAATGGAGATGTTTCACTGTTGCCCATGCTCTAGAAGTTTAGGATTAGCTTATGACCTCAGTTACATTGCTGAATTTCCTAGGTCAGTTTTAGTTCAGTCTCCGTGGCTGTTGAGGAGATGAGGGGAGTAGGAAAGGATTACACAAACTGTCTAGATATATACATTTATGAATTATTTCTTTAATCTGCATGTGAAGCTTAAAGAGTCAGTATTCAAACAAAACCTTATTCACAAATTTGAACTAGAAACTGTTGGTTTTTCAAGAGGTTTAAATCAATCACAAATGTTGATCAGTGAACCCTGTGTACTCTGCAGCCCACCCCACTGGGTAACAATGGACCTCTCATGCCTGAGTCCCAGCAAGCACAGACCCTTCTCCAGAGGAATTTTGCTCTTCCCTAAATAAGACATAAGTTGTACAACTGGAACCTCCTTCTTCTAAACATTCAGGCTTTTTGATCACTTAAACTTCATGTGTATGAAAAGTACAGGGGAAATTTCTGTTGGGAAAGGTGAGATAATGTTAACTGCATACCACAAACTTACAGCTGCTGGACACTAAGTAATGTCCATCTGCAACTTGGAAGACCACATCAGGAAATAAGCTAGTTTTCCTGTTGATTGTTCAGCTTTTATACTACATTTCTTCTGCACTCTTTAATTTCTCTCTGAAGTATTCCCTTCTAACCAATCTTATTTCCAGTTCTGGTTTCACACAGAGCCTGTGAGTCTCAACTTTTCCCCCCTGACCCAATATATCAAGTCTCAGGATAGAGGAAGATACATCACCACGGGCCTTCTAGCACAGCTTGTCCAAGTGCAAATAGTCAAAAAGAAATGCTTGCTAGCTGCTATGCATTTACAGAAGAGCACAAAACTTTTTTCCTAGGAACAATGGGGAGATCCAAGCATAATCCATGAGCAGCACTGCCTCTCCGGGGCCACGTCCCCCAGCTAGGTCTTCATCTTGAGAAGCCAGAGGGGCCCTCAGGTGGAGGGTGAGCATGCAGCGTAACTGGAGCTCCGCACTAAGAGAATTAAACCATGTCCATTTTTACAAACTCTGCATCTAGCTTACGCACGTCAATTGCAAGCACAGGGTTTTTCTCCTAAGGACATTAAGTCTAAATCTAATATAAATAGCCAATGATGCTGGTATAGTTTTATTTATTTATTTTCTTCTGTACTTCACTGAAATATCTCAAGGATTTAAGCAAACAATATGGTGACAGATGGTGTGGAGACAATCCAGGCTGGGCTCCCTCAGTAAAATCCACATAACTTCATAGCTCCAGGAAAGAGGGGAGGCAGAGGAGGAAGAGGAAAGGAGAGGAGGGAAGAGAGGGAGAAAAGAGTAGATGCAAAGCTGGCCCAGATGACCACTGATTTCTAACAAATAAAAACAGTTGTGGACTGCTAAGGTTCCCCATTCATCTATACAAAGCTCTTTGTACCATCACTGATGTAGGCATATCTACCCCAGATACCTTCCAAGCAAGTCCAAAAAAATTATAAAGAAATTCTTCAAATTAAATTGTTAGTTCAAATAAGTGACAAATAAAACACACTATTAAACTGTCTGTTCAAATAATCTAAGCATCCTCTCAAAAATAACAGATGAAACATGAAATATGCATTTGACATGACATCAAGGCCTTTCTGTTCTGTTCACTGCATAATTTTATTAGGATGAATATTTTCAGGTATGTTCTCTGGATATATTCCAATTGCCAGAAATGTTTTATGTACTTTGTAATAGTCTGTTATTACTTTGTACCTTAAAGGGAATAATTTTGGATTTTATGTTTGAGAATGTCCTTGGGAAAAAAATCCAAAAATGCCACCAGGAATGTCTGCCAGTAGAAAACTATGTTGAAGGTCTGCTGTGTTATAATTACCTATAGACAGGCAATAGTTCAGAGAGATTGCATGGATGGTCTACAACAGTAACTTACTAGCAGTTTTAAAATGTTGTTGCTGAAAACAAAGACACTTATGGATTTCTATATTCAAGAACTGTAAGAACAGAAAACAGTACCTTTGAGATGGAAGTATATTGCCCTTACTGCAAATGACTAGATCCAAGTGAAGGCAAACATTCCCCTCTCCTAAATAAGAGTGGTTTATAGGATCCCCGCCAGCACCCTGGGCTCAGCTGCAACTGTGTCAACTTAAGCAAGCTAAAAAAAAAAAAAAAAAGAACGAGAACTTATCCACACCTCAACTACATCAAAAATCAAGTAAACTCTAGAAGATTTCAATTTCCTACAATCTGCTTATTAGTTACAGAAATTTCCAATCTCTTCAAAATTATCTTCCTTCTACTTAGGAAAAATGAACCAACTATTCCTCCCTTTAACTCCACAAGAGTAACAGTTCCAGTGTACTCTCACAGTATTCCAGGAAATCCTCCGTGCTTTCCTTTGCTAATTTAAGAGGGAAAGTTTTGTGTGGACAAGAGAATGAGGAATAAGATAATCATCTCAAATAGCTAGGAAAATCCTTTAGAAAAGAGAGAAGGGGGGGGGAGAGAGAGAGCAAGGAAGCAAGGCTCACATCATTAATACAATGCTCCTCTGAGTTCTGAGACACAGCTAAAAGCAGTGAACGCTGCAGCTCTCGCTGTTAAAGCTTTACTTTCTCATAGCAATGACAGTACAAGAATAGTAATGTAAACCAGCATGCTGTATCATAACCACTTCATACTCCCAGAGCGATGGCTCCTATTGAAATGGATATTGTATCCACTCACTTCATTCACCTCAGTAAGAAAGATTTCAAGCATATTTTTAACCATTTAATAACAGTGATTATGGCAAGTGTGTGTAAAAGGTATGACCACACATTACGAGCCTAGTTCTAAAAATCTTAACAGATGCACAAGACAACTTTTTTAAAAATACATATATATTGACTTTTATGGATATGGAGAAGGTCAATGCTACATTTTTGTTGCAGTTCAAAATGAAAATGAAAATATCTGAAAGTTATACTTTCCATAGTGGCATTAGTACAGCTAGAAGGAAGGAAAGTAAAATTCAACTGCTTCTTTAAGAGGCAGAAGGAATAGTGCAATGGAATAGTGCAAGCTACCATATCTAGACCTGAGACATCAGTTACATGAATACAGGTATTTTTGCACTAAAGCATTTATTAAACTACAGTTTAATCTTCTAGTCTTTTGCAGTATCAGCCAAAGCCAAAGTTAATATGCTCAGGAGTATAGTGCCATACACATGCTAATATCAGTTATCAGTAAAGGCAGGAATGAAAAGTTACAAAATTTAGATTTAAGATTTTCTGTAAAAATACAGGACTGCTTTGATGAGCCAACTAGATGAGCTGGACAGAAATCTACATAACACATATGGAAGACATGCAAATTGATGAGCACACTCCATGAAGTATGATCTCCAGAAAAGATTCTACAATAAAAAACACACCACACCACCCCCCATTCATCACAACAACTTTTAAATCATAAGAATTGAAGCACACTTACGCATAGTGCAAATGTGAAACTTGGCTTTTGAACTATTTTTTTTAATATGATCACTGCGCTATGAGGATATATGGCAAAGAAGTTGTCAGATGTGTAGAGGCACCTTAAGAGCAGTGTATAAAGTCATATATGGATAAGGGAGTGTAAATTCTCAGTACCAGAGCCTGTAGTCTGGGTGTGCTGTGATCATAGTTAAAACGCTGGGCTTAGAGTTCCGGTTTGCACAAGTGCGGTATAGTTCTTGTATCTCAGGAATGAGTCAAAACAGAGCAATTCCAGCTATAATGAGCTGAAAATGACAGGTAATGCAAACATCTGCAAGTATTTCAGTAAAATACCTGAAAAATATCCACCAAAAGAATGAACAAGATGTAAAAGTACAGTTTCACTCACTACTTATTCACAGTTAGATGGCTTAATAAACATCCCAGCAGCAATACAGGACGTGGGGGGCCTGGCGGAGGAGATGAACATGATTCAGCAGTGCACCCTTCCGGTGATAACGCCTAACCAGGCTGCATTAGCAAGAGCACAGCCAGCTGCTTGAGGGGAGGGATTATTCCCCTCCTTCGTACTCGTGAGGGCCCATCTGCAGTCCTCTGTTCAGTTTTGGGTTCCCCCATACGGGACATCAATATACCTGAGTAAGTCCAAAGGACTGAGGCGCAGGAGGTGCAAGAAAAGGCTGAGGGAACTCTTTTCCCCAGAAAAGAGACAGGTAAGGACAGGTGCACTTGCAGCCTACAACTACACGGAGACAGATTTGGACTCAGACTCACAGCAAAAGAACAAGAGCCTGTGGTCATGGTACAGAGGGAAATTCTAATGAGAGATAACAAAAATATTTGCATGGTGAGAAAGGTTAAGTACCAGAACAGATTGCCCAGAAAGGCTGTGGTATCTACACCCAAGTAGACATTCGAAACTTAACCAGATGATCTGACTTTGATGTTAGCTCATCATTGAGCTAGAATTGTGTTAGACAACCTCCAGTGATCCCTTCTAACCTCAATTGCTCTATGATTCTATGTTTGCTATTTTGGAGGAGGATGGGGGTAAAAAAGGAAAGGTGAAGGTGGTAGTAGGTGCAAAATGGATTTTATACTAAACAATTAAGAGTGTTTATTGCCAATATTATCAGCAGAAAGAATAATGAAGAATGATAACTTAACCATATATAGTACTTATTTTTTGGAAAAGCAAAGATTTATTTTGCATAACATTTCCAGAGCTGTTTCAAGAAGAATCACTTTGTAATAGCCCTTCTGGACCACTACCCTCACCTTTAATGCTGTTTGGCTATGCATTGTAACTGTTAGTACTTCCACAACAATAAAATGCTTCAAGTTATGTCTCACAGAAAGATTTCTAATGAGAAGTTACAAAGACTTAATTTTGCAATATGCAAAAGCAGCATGGTTCAAAGACGCTAAGTATTGCTGTATGTATTTATAATACATAGGGGCTTTCCTCCCACTTGTGAAGGAAACAAATCTTCTATTATTGTTGCAGAACTAACCATGATGTTCTCTTTTAGAAAAGTACCACAAATGCTATCATTATAATGATAGCATGTGGTGAAACAAACATAAGTAAGTTTAAAATCAAATGCTCAAGTCAGGAAACAGTTCCTAAGTAATGTTTGGTTTGAGATCCCTCAAATGTCAACAGACCCAAGATGAATTAAACAGCCAGTCTGTTTTCAGCATCCTCCAAGGGATGCTGATGCACAGCAGGTTGGCACAGATGCCCCAGACACAATTCTCATCTTGTTTCAGTAGACTATCCCACATCTGAGTATGTTTTAAGTCTATGGCAGGATTGGGGACCAAAGCCAAGGAACAGTTCATTGGCAGGAGAGTTCCTGCCAACAGCAGGTGATAAAATCAGCTGGAGGCAAAGCATGTGGCATTGTCCAAAGGGTATCTCTACAGCGCAGTTGGGATCAGGTAGCTACCATACATCCTTAAGTGTCACATTGGTTTATTGATAGGGTTTTGACAGCAGATGTCAGGTGAAGGCAGATCAGCTAGGTTCAGAAAATATTCCAGTTTTGTTGGCTTCACATGTCTGTCAATTTTCATAGTTATATCAAGGGACATCTCCTCAGCTGGTGCAGACAAACTTTAACCAAACTGAAGCAGAATACAGCCAGCTGGGCCAATGGAGGAGGCAGTCTAAACTATGCACCGTTCACAGCAGATGTTCACAGGAGGACTCAGTACTTCAAAAGCCGTATGCCCTGCATTAATCACTGCATAATCCAAATGTGGGCATATCTCATATTTAGAAACCTAGAACAATTTTTTTTTTCTTAAAGAGATGGTTGTTCATGTGAGATTCACATTGACATAGTATTTATTAGCCATAGAGAATATGGTAAGCTTATCTACTCTGAGTCATTCCAGTAAAGTCTTTAACAGTAGAGCATTGTAGATGACTTCTTATTTCTGTGCCTTTAGTTTAGTTCATATTTAGGGCAGTTAAGCATCATATAACAACCACCTGGCACAGAATTCACTGAACTGTTGTGCCACCTTTGTGTCAGCCATGCTCGGTAGACTACAGACGAGCAGGTACTACACACACACACACACACACACACACACACACACACACACACACGCTTTGAAGTAAAAGTCATCTAAAACACAGTACCAGCATAATTCCACGGAGGAGGAAAATATCTGTTGGAGCCACATGATAAGGACATGAATGAAATGGCCTTTAGAGTGCCAGAGAACTACATTCATAAGCAGGAGTGGGACCAAGCATCTTTTTTGCATATCCAGCCATCTCAATGTATGAGACGAAACAGAAGACTTTAAACACAGATCAGCTTCACAATTTAGCCAACACCCATGTGTCTCAGCTAGAAGCCTGACACTGACTTGGAAGACAGATTTTACATTTACAGTCCTTCTCCCTCAGACTTCATCTTCTCTGCCTTTATGACAGCACTGTGAATTCACCTTCAACTCCCAGGAATTCATTCCTAAATGAATGGATAACTGACATATGCAAGTCTCATTACTACAATGTTCCAAACCCTGTTCCAAGACATTGCATGTTGCAAAAGCCAAGTTAAAAATTAAGGCAATTTTAGTTACATGAACAAACAATTCTTTCAGCCAATTCAAGCTACTGAAGACAGCTCTGTTAGATTGTCTTAACACACAAAAGAACAATTTTTGTTTCCCAAGTGGAAATCTTAGAAGCCAAGTTTCAGCATGAAAATGTTTTATGTTTAGCAAACTGTGATAACCCCTAAAATCAAAGACAGTGATATAATAATGACAATATTAGCATACAATGAAAATGGTATTAACTTACTGAGACAAGGAAAAAAAAAAAGATCTATTTCATTTTCTAGAGGCTCCTACATAAAAGTAAAAAACAGATTTGTATCAGTAACATCCTGCATCTGCTGCCGAGTGTGAAGTTGATTCCGTAAGGATTTCTGCCACACTCAGTTTCATCACTCAGCACTGGCTGGGATCTTCAAATGTTCTTATACTGGCATAGAAAGTTGAGAGAAATCTATTTTATTTTATTTTTTTATAAAAAAAATTCCAAAATATATATAAAGCCAGCTTTATAAAGATGGGTAAATCTGTACAGAAAAAGCACATGAAATAACTGCCTCTGTAACTTGGTCACTGCAATTATATTTAAGATAGCAGCATGGACTGTAATGATCTTTGCTTATAAATCAAGATGTCAAAGCCATTGTTACAGAATCTCTGCTATAATTCAGCACTTATTGTCCTCCCCTTGTATGACAGAAGTTTTCAAGGAAGGCCATTCCAAATACTAAGAGAGACAGGTCTCATCTCAGTGGAAAAAGTCTTTCCCATAGGTAAAAAGTTTCAGAAGTTCAAAGCTGATTCCTCAACTGTAACTAATCATTGCATCTTTCCTGTTTCTTTCCCCTCCCCCAAGTTATGAAACAACATATCTAGACCACTTCATTTTTAGACGGATTTGGAGAGCTCTTTACTATTCAAGTACTATACAAAAGCCACTTATAAGGAATAACAGTATTTAATGAATAAGAAACCATAAAGGGTACAAATATCAGGAAATAAGTTACAATTAACATTGAAAAGCCTTGTGTGCTGGAAAACCAGTAAATGACTTCCCACACTTGAATTCCCACACTTGAATTCCCTCTTCAGCTATCCTTCTACACCACAGTGGGAGCTCCTCTCAGACTTTCAGGCCAAGCAGCAGTCCGTGCCAGAGAATTTAGTCCTGCGCGGTGCTAAGCACCTGTTTCAGAAACAGCAGTGATCACTTTACAAGATCAATGCTACAGCGCCAGCAAAGATTTTTAAAAAACTGTTACAATGTTAAGCAACGTGAGCTGGGTACATGAGTCACTTTTGTCATTCCAGTCTCATGACAGATTACAGGGAGATGTTTTCCAACAAAACAATTTGTCATTATTTCCAGAGTTCAGACAGAGTTCATTTTCATGAACTATAGTAGGAAATTATAAGTATCTGGTCAGCAAACATCTCAATAAATATAGTGATTGTTAATAAACATAGTGAATACAAGAGCTGGTTGAAGTTTGCAAGACTACTTAATTTATAGGCTGTACTGGATCACAAGTCCAGCTTAATATGATTGTCCTATTACTACTATGGTCCTCAAATACATCCAGGTCTATTGCTTGCTTTTTCTTACAACATACCTGCTTATAATTTTACATCTTAACCCTAAAATCATTTTATGGACCTACTTTTTTGAGGTTGTTTTGACAGCCATACGTCATATTTGCTGGTAAAATTTCTAAACTGACCAGCATTCAGTGTGCTGGAGAGTAAAATTTCATTAGGACTGCTTTTACAATGGACAGAAAGTTGAGTTTCAGGCATGAAGCCCAAAATATTTCAGAATATCTTGACGGGTGATCAATGAGGACACTGCTCCATGTATTTTTTCTTTTTTTAAAGTACAGAGACACAAATAGAAGCATCATTTTGAACTGGTTGTGGTGATTATTCACAACAGAGACCAACACAGTGAAGTACCTTAGACTAGCAAAGGCTTTTAATAAATTTTCCTACCTTATCTGCCATTATCATGGAGGCTCCGCCATGAATTCCAAGAATTGGAATAGAAGTCTGAGACGAAATAAAATCCAAAATCTGAGCTACTGCCTCCTGATCAGTATCATCTCCAAAAACCACTCCATGGATCTTGGTGCCTGACATCAAGTCGCAAACATGTGTTATGATGCTTTTAGGGTCAGTCTGGTTCACCAGAAGGGTGACTACATTGACATCAACAGTCAGGTCTGCTGACATTTCCCTGGTCCAGAGAGCTCTGATATCTCTCTCTGTGATATACTTGGTCCTTCCCAGAATCACTGCAATGTTCAGGATGGGATAACTTTTCTCCGCTCCACAAATAAGATCCAAAGGTACCAGAAGAGCTTGGAGTACCAGGAGAGCACAGCCAATTTTCCTCATCTTTGCCAGCTTTATCCCCTGTAAAAGCGATCACATTGTATGAGAAAAACAGAGAGAAAAAAAAAACATACTGTGTATGTCCAGTAAAGGTTTTAAACCGAAAGCTTCTGGACACAATGCAAACTTTAGCAGCTTTTTATAACGCATTCTTCACCTTAGTTTCAATTCAAGCCTCTTATATCCCCTCAGAAAGCTGGCTTGCCAATGACAGTATTACAGTTGGTCTTCTGCAAGCAAGGCAAAAAACGTAGCACAAGTTCAGAGGAAAGACCCATTAAAATTCTTCCCAGATGTCCAACAAAATGAAAATGACTGACATCACTAAAAAAAGACATTAGCATCCTTCTGTTTAACCTTGCTGTCCTAAAACAGATAAAACACAGAAATCTATTTTCCTTTGCCTTGAATCTCTATTTAAAATTTAGTCACAGTCTAACAGGAAGAGATGCTTTAGCTCAAAATGAGAGAAGCGAGCCAGACGTCTGCTGGAAACCCCAGTCCATATACTCCATACATCTCACAGCATCCCAGAAGCATGCTGTTTTGTTTCTGAAGATCTCTCCTAGACAGCTGCTGCTCAAGCAGAGTCTACTGCATTTCTGAAACAGATTCAGAAGCACAATACTCTGTCTTAATTCTTCTCCCTCCTCTTAGCGCAGCATTCACTTCAGCATCTCGGAACTGCTGATCTCAGACACAAAGTTGTCACTGGTGTTGAAGGGGAGGGTGCTCCATAAATGAGCATCACTGCATTGGTTTGCTTCATGTCATCACTGAATCTCTGTAGGGGACTGAATATAGACAGAGTAGGAGGGGGAGAGAGATGAGCCACAGAAGTGATCTGAACTATCTGAAGGAGGGAGAAGAGGGACAGCAGGTCTGACTCTGCAAGATCTCCCTCTGTTTCTGTGCCCCGAGGGATTCCCACCCCCATAACTGGCTCTCTGCTAGCTGCAAGAAGGGAGTCCCTGTGCCACATAAAGCCAAGCTTGTTGCAAAGCGTCACACAGAAGACACTAGCAAGGCTGTCCAATCAGGGGTGGCATTTTTCAGATCTCCCTTCTCATCGTGCCAGCCCTATCTCCATCATCAGTCAGAATCATCTGCTGCTGAAACACACACCAAGACAAGGGCGTGCTGTATCATCACCTCCTTTCGGGGCAGACAAGGAGATGAGCACTTGAGAGACCGTTTAACTGCACACCGGTGCCGCTGTGCTTCCTAAGTCATTGCACTGCGGGCCAGATTCCCACCGCTGCAGCACCAGAGGCAGCACGGAAAGCGGTAAAAATAAACAAACGTAAATGCCTGCAGACACGAAGCCGCTTCAGCTTCCTTCAGACCCCAAGAAATATAATACACACCACAGACCCACCCACCCCCCTCTTTGCCCGCCGCGGGCACAGTTCGCTCCCCGTAACTAACGGCACCGCACCGGGGAGCGCCCCCGGCCGCGGCGCGATGGCGCCCCCTGGCGGCCGCGAGGCGCCGTCCCACGTACCCAGCGCCTCAGGAGACGGAGCGGCGGCGGGTGCCGGTGGTGCCGGTGCTGGTGGTGCCGGTGCCGGTGCTGGTGCAGGGCATGCCGCGGCCGCGGGCATGTCGCGCCCCTCGGTGCCCGGGCTCAGGGGCGGCCTCCGCGCCGCTAGCCGCACGCGTGATCCCCGCCGCAGCCTGCGAGCGACATCGCATCCCGGGAGGGCAGCTACGCGGACAGGGAGACAGGCAGAGGGGGGCTGGACACGGTGCGGGGAGGGAAGGGGGACACGGGACAACGAGGAGGGGAAGAGGAGACGATGAAAAGCCGTTAGTCCTGTTGCAGATCGACGGGGGGGGGGGGGGGAAGGGGGAGGCGGGGAGTATTTCCATCTCAGGTGGCATGTGAACTGAAATAAAGTGACTAGACTCAAAAGTTCCCTCCCCCTCCCCTTAGAAATAAATTTAAGCTCTTTCTTAACAGCAGCGACCGTAAGCCCGCAGCCGTCCGGGAAACGTCCCTCATCCTATCCAGGTCAGGAAAATCCTGGGCTCCCAACTGCCCGTTTGCTTCCAAGAGAAATACACGGGTTTGAGCTCCAAGGCAAGAGACATCCAACCTGGAAAGAGCAGCTAGAAGCAAACTAATTCACATGATCAAGGGCAGGAGTTTTCTTGACAGGTTCAAAACAAGCTTAATCTGGAAAACAGCGAAATTGGTGTGGGATAAAGCTCTTTTTCATCTTGTAACGGAACAGATTCATTCTCAGTTCATCATAAACAAACCCAGGGAGACACATTATAGCAGATCCCTCCACGAAAAGCTCGGATTGCTTTGATTTTTCATTCACTATTTCCAGTAAATATGCATCAAGATACTTCTTCAAGCAACCCCAGTTAAATGTAGGACGCTGGCGCGTCAGGCAAAGGCAACCGGCATTCCCTAACTGGTCCTCGGCGCTGACTAGAAACTAAGAGCCAAGCGTCGAACCGCGACAGCCGGCGACGCCGACATCCCTGCGCGGCACCCGCTGCCTCCGAGCCCCTTCCCAACTCCTAGGCGCGTATTAGTGCTCGCCAGAAAGGCCATACTTACTGCATTCTCCCTCCCCATAGTTCCAGTTTAAAGATCCTCAAAGTCATTTCAGTAGATTCCTTTGCAAACAACGAAGTGGAAAACAGGTCCCTTAATGCCTGGATTTCATCCTGCAACTTGTTCCCACCGCAGTAAATACAAGCCCGGCAGCTCTTTATCGCTTGAAATCCCGCATGATCAAGTTTTAGCAGAGCCATTGCAACTGAGATTTGCTCTTTACTTTTGGCAGGAGGCATTTACGTGTCTTCATATTTTTTTTTTCGTCCGTGTTTT
>JAVKLA010000061.1:7031305-7068971 GCA_034782735.1 Sagittarius serpentarius
CCAAGCTACGGACTTCCACGGGAGCCGGCGGCCCCCCCCCGCCCCAGCCCGAGAAGGTCGGGCTGTCCGCGGTCGGGCCGGGGAACACGCTGTTTATCGGAGGGGCTGCGCCTGCCTTACCCTTGGAAGCATCTTTCTCTTCTTTGGGCTTGATCACCTTCCCGCTCATAGACCCCAGCTTGGGTGGGAAAATCCCCGGGAGCGTCGCAGATTCCGGCTGGACCCAAAGAAACCTCGGGCGGGGGGGGGCCGCCTGCGCGCCGCCCCCATCCGCTCCGCCGCCCCCGGCGCCGCCGCCCTTGCAGGGGCGAAGCTCACGGGCGCCTTGTCAAAGCGAGACGAATCGCGGCTACTTTGAAGGCTCCCCCCCCCCCGTTCTGTTTCCACAAGCACCAGCGAATGAGTCAGACCCAGGCAATCGGAGGAGGGGGTGTCAGATCTGGGGGAACAGTGAAAACACCAGGTTTGGGGCAGAACAGTGGCAAACTTGAGCACTCTTCCCACGTAAACAGCCCCAGCGAACGGCTGGTGGCCCGGGGAAGCCCAGAGTGTTCTCCTTTCCCTTGACGCAGGGGCTGTCAACCAGAAATCCCTGCCCTGGGGCTCAGGGGAATGAATGTGGAGCAGCAGCTTCCACACTAAAAGCAGCCCTAAAAGCTCCAGACTGCAGCCATATATCACAAAAACGCTCTGTAGAAGTTGGCTCCATCTGGGTATCCCCACTGCTCCATCCGGGTATCCCCACTGCTCCATCCCCCATTTCAAAGCATTGTGCCCGTTTCTCCATCTCCCACTCACCCAGCGCAGCCCCGGTGTCAGACCCACCTTGCCGCTGCTGAGCAGCTCTTTCCTCCTTGCCCAGACCACACGCCACCACTGCCTTCCTCCACCGCACACTACCGCACCTCCTCCCTCGCTCCACTGCTCTTCTGCTTTCCCCTTTCCACCATCCTGCTCCAGCTGCCACAACTTGTTTGTTTTTGCACGAATGAATATACCAGCTAACTACCACACAGGTAATGTCCTCTTTTGTGCTCCACCCTTTACAGTCATATTTATTTCTATACTGAATACTCCCGAGTAAGGCCAATTCACACATTTTGACAGACCCACTCAACAAGGCACCTATGACAGAGGAAACCTTTGGGTTCAAATAGGATAACGCTGAGTGTCCACTCACTGGAGTTTGCTTTTCACCACATTAAGGCATAGAATCCCGAGAACTCGCTCCCAAAGACATTAAACAATGCGTCAGTTGTACTGCTCTTGACAGTCTCTTCATAAAATTCCCCAATAGGTCTATGCCTTTTTTTTTCCCCTCTCCTTTGAAAGATCTCATCTCCTAACTTATTTAGGGGATTACTTCCTTAGACATTGCATTAGTCTAAGCAAAGCAATTAAGCAGGTACAACTATGCCTTTTTTTTTTTTTTTAAGTTTGATGTTTTAATGCATCTTTGCATTTCACCCTTGATGCACACTTTTCTCCTGTAAATATTACAGCAATGTTTGTCACGGTTACTGGAGATGAGGTTGCATCTCCATCCTTGCGTAAGGGTTATTTCAGTGTTATCATTCAGCAGATTTATTGAACGAGCAGCAAAACCAGGGATTCAAGATCCTCAAATGCAAGTGAAATTCACAATGGCAAAAAAAATGTGGCTTTAACATCAGCATATATTTAAAATATTAAAAGTGACATGATGCCTTTGAAAAATACTTAATACACAATATGCTGTGTACAATACATTGAATTTAATGGTTTGAAAGACCAATACAAGAAATAGCCAAGTTTTCTAACCTCAACAGAGCTATATTATTTCATTAATCTAAATTTAGACATTTTTTAGCATTATTTCAAATATTTTTCCTCAATTACTCTTGTCAAAGTTTGTGAAATATCACATTAAAACTTAGTCCAAATTAATTTACAAATGAGAATTAAAATAAAACATATTAAAAGTTTGCCAAAACACATTGGGACGAATCTTGGCAGTACATATGCAATCTTCCCAAAAGCCTCACTGAATTCAAGCAGATTACTGCCTACAGAGTTGAGTAAATGCTGCAAAATTAGACTGCTATTTTAATAGACATCTGTAGTCCATTTCTAGGTATATTTGCACAGTTTAATTTAACATTAAAGAGAAGAGTTGCAAACATGGTAAGAAATCAACTTCACTCAAGGAAACAAGAAAACAAAATTTGCATTTAAGTGTCTTTAACTTCCCCTTGTAATTTATGTGTAAAAGGGGAACACTTACTTCAAAAGCAGCGTAACAAACACTAACATCCCTGCACTTGGAAGATTAAGGTACAAATTTAGTATTTTCATGGTGAACATTTATTCTGAAAGGCAGATGGATTGATACATAAGTGATTGCCTTCTCCGCACAAACAGCTGCGCACTTACCTAAAACAAGTTACAAAACTTCAAGAAGTTTGGAATCCTGCATTTCTGAAGGTATTTTCCAGCTAGGGTTTCCCTACCTCCTGCCCACTACATAAACCCGTATTTAAAGGTCAGAAACTTTCTTCTTACTCGATCCCTTTCAAAGGAACATTAAATTACAAAAGGGTTTCCTTTTTTTGAAAATGGCTTGTTGCAGAGTACACTTTTCAACAGAAACAAGCAGCCAAATTATCAGATACAAGAAATGTTTCCAAAGGAGGCAAGAGAGGCAGTGGGGTCTAATGGCCTGGCACAACGCAGATTTCTGTCTCTGTTGCTGACTTGTTAGTGACACTGTGTCTGTTACTTTCTCTCCATTTGCTTTACTGTACCAGCTGTAAAATGTTTACCTCACATGTTAGACAGCTGTCATGGTTTAACCCCAGCCAGCAACTCAGCACCATGCAGCCGCTCACTCACTTCCCCCCCCACCCAGTGGGATGGGGGAGAGAATCAGAAAAGTAAAGCTCGTGGGTTGAGATAAGAACAGTTTAATAGAACAGAAAGGAAGAAACTAACAATGACAGTAATAATAACAAGAAAATGACAATAATAATAAAAGGATTGGAATACACAAGACAAGTGATGCACAATGCCATTGCTCACCACTCTCCGACTGACACCCGAGACGCACTCCTCCCGCTCCCCCCCAAGCTAGGCATGACATCCCATGGTATGGAATACCCCTTTGGGCAGTTCGGGTCAGCTGTCCTGGCTGTGCCCCCTCCCAACTTTCCTGTGCCCCTCCAGCCTTCTTGCTGGCTGGGCATGAGAAGCTGAAAAGTCCTTGACTTAATCTAAACACGATTGAGCAATAGCCAAAAACATCAGGGTGTTATCAACATTCTTCTCATACTAACCCCAAAACACAGCGATGTACCAGCTACTAGGAATTCAATTAACTCTATCCCAGCCGAAACCAGGACAACGGCTAAATTAAAAGATATATTTAACCCCCAGATTCAGGACAACAACTCCGTCTTTTTCCTCTTGCTCTTAGAAAGAGCAATGTTAAGTAAGGTAAGTACAATCACCCTTTTTAAAAAGAATTTGTTCTCATGCAATGACACCAAAGTTAGCCAAGAAAAATACCTCAACACATCAGATATCAAATTATTGCCACTATTTTCAACAGAGGTAGTCTTTGTTGCAAAAGTTTAAGCCATGATTCAAGAGGTCTCTAAAACAAATTGCAGATCTACTCAGCAATCCTTGCCCTACGGAAACACTATTACACAAGACTTCATATGTTTTGTGAAACAAAATGGTAACGAGACATGACAGGTAATGGCTAGGTTAAGGGAGAGAGACTTACTTAGAATTCATTCCAGCTTTAAAAATGTTTCTAGTTCCAGCAATAAACTCCTCGTACATTTAGGGAATATTGCTGTAACCAGTAACAATAATTATACACGTCTTATCTGCCACAAATACCTGAATTTCATCTACCCCGCGAAAACTCTCCAGCAAGAATCGAAAGCGACATCAACACAAAGTCATTTTTCAGTACCACATGGAATCAAGTCTGAAATGAAACCACTTGACTCAAAAACTTAATGCATAGCAAACAAGGGTACAGTAACATAAACTTACTCTTGGGGAGCAGCAAAGTTACATACGTGCTAAATGAACTCAAAGTAAAAATGGGAAAGAACTCGACTTTTCAAACTTACTAAAAGGTTTGGTCACAGATGGCCCTCTTATTGAAAACTGGCTTAGCTCCTCATTTGGCAGTGTCCTTTCTTGCACAATTTACCAAGCCATGCATGAAATGATGGCCTTAAGCTACTCTCAGTTTTGCAGAGGACATGAGCTGGCTGCCTCGGAAAAAAGAAGGCAGCATCACTGAATGGAGCTTGAGGCTGTTACAGCACTTCAGCTTCTCTGCAGACAACCCCCAGCAGGGAAGGAACACCCCAGGGACAGTTCAGCCAGAGTTCCTCCTTCCCACCTGACCTCCGATTATCAGAATTATTCAAGATTCACCAGGATTAAGTCTTTGCCTCTTTTGTCATCAATATCAAATTAATCTTTAGCTTTATTTCCAAACTCTGCTACGCAGTTCCCAAGAGGAATTCTCTTTCTCTTGGAAATCCCTGAATTAGTCAAATCTAACACTGAGGGTCAAGCCAGAATTTCATCATGAACTCTGTGCTTTTTAATTAAAGCTGCTCTCTTAACAAAGAAATCTGTGTCACAGCAATGCAGTCCTGTGAAGACTGTGTCAGTAACAATCCCATTACATATCCAACTGCCGCACAAGGTCTGGGCTTCAGAGAATCGAATCAGGTGTAAATACCTAGTTTAAGACTGCTTCTCTTCTTCCCTCCTTGTTCTCCTCCCAAGCAGAAAGTGTGAAATATCAGTATATTTCTAACAAAATCTTCTAGGAACACCCAAGAAAAACCTGACCCCATACAGCTTGTTCATTAATACCTAGAACAGTAGAGGAGCAGTCAAAAATTGCTATTATTTATTTAGGGCCAAAATATGATCTCCTAATTCTCACTGAATCCAGTAAAAGTGACAAGCCTTTATGAATCAGAATTTTAAAAAGTACTATTTTAAGTTGTCTTCTCACTCACCCCCTGAACCATATAAATCTGTCTCTTCTGCATCTATTTCTGGACAGCACAATGGGCCTCCTAGCCAAATAGTTACTAGCTTGTATTAGTCTATCTAAAGGATGCTCAGATTCTTGAAGTGTATGACAGCAGTAGTTTTGCTCTTGCCTTACATGGAACATTCTCTGTGTCTTCATATTCAAGACGGTCTATGTTTATACAGATTTTATACAGCTGATGTATATTTTCAAAAGTTTTACTGAAAAATTAAGTCAGATTACCATCATTCTGATCTCTTGAGGAAACAAGACATAGTTCTAAAGCCTAGCCCCTTGAATAAGTACACATGTATCAGGTATTCAAGGGCTGGACAGACTTGTTAGGTTTGAAAATTTTAATCAGAAAAATATCTTACAAATCTTGAAGACAGGTGAGCTACTAATCTTACCAAAATTAGTATTACCTGTAAAAAAAAACTTTCATGGAATATCCTTAAGTGATTTCACTTAAAATTTGATTCAACACAAAGAAAATTACTACTTATGACTGATAAGAGACAGCAGCGACATCTCACACATTGTTCATTGGTGGTACTTGTTTGCTAGAAGAAAGCTGTACCGAGTGGGAAGCACCAAGATGCCTACACTGCATCTGCTTCTCAATGCTTCACTAAGCAAATTTTTGCCCAGGGAGTTGAGACTTTTCTAAATCCAGAAAATCAAGGTTAGTAAAGGTCAATGGAAGTTTCTTATCAACACAAAGTTACCTCAGCTCTTGCTGGAAGGTATTTTTAAGATGAGTACTATTTTGTTCCTTGCATCCAACCCGTTTCTTGACTGTAGACACTAGCTCTATTAAAACTAGGTGCTAAAGGCTTATGAGACATCTGAGCCAGCAGGAATAGATCCAAGATAGAAAAGTCCCCCTCGGACTTAAATTACAGTTCCACATGATGAGTCAGAGCCTTCCGTTACCTATTTCTGCCATACATGTTACACAGTTTTTGTTCATACACAGGAATGCTACTGAGCGACTTGAGTATTAGTTTTCTTTAAAGTGCAGTTGTCATGGTTCTTCTAGGTTCTGTATTTAGTCTGCTCTTGCTCCAGTCTAAGTAACCATTCCTTATAAAAACAAAGCCTCTTGCTTTTCCCTGCTCAAAGAGAATTCTAACCTGCAGTGCTTTCTACACCAACTGAGATTATTAGTAGATCTAATTAGATTCATTCTATTGCATTTTCAAACTTTGCATGGCTTAATCTCGCTGGTGGGAACAACGAATAAGACAAAGGTGCTTTAAATAAAATATCTTAGAACACATCTGTCTCCTACCTAAAATGCAGGTTTAGCTTACCCAGATGACCACATTTCTAGGAACTGATATCCAAATGTCCAGATCAACTATTCCTATAGTTCTGGAATCTCCCCTCACGAAAAGCAAATGCTGTATCACCTACCTCTGAACTTTTGTCCGACTGACGGTAGCTCTTAAGCCTGAAAGAACTGGCTTCTGCTTCTTATGACAGGGGAGGTAAAGTTGGATGGAAGAAGGAAGGATTCAAGGAATTTTTTCAAGTTGCTAGAAATACAGGAATCGTCTGCTGTCCTGCCTACCTGCAAGGTAACTCATACGGAATTAACCTTTAGGGGGAGACATGGCTTTTGCTTCTGACGGTTCCTGTACTGCCAGAAGTTACAGGTTTAAATAGGCCTTTTCCCAGAAAAGTTACTGTTGACAATCCTATTCTTTCCTCCTCTCCTGCCCTAAGGGGACAAAAGAAAATCATTCATTCCTGTATGAATTCTGCAAAGAGAGGTCAAGAACTGTACAGGCTCATTTCTAGCTTTTATACATCATTACTTCCAAATCTCAAAGGTTGCACGATTGCTTTAAACACTTGACTGGAGATGGGAAGCTCCTAGTTCTCCTGGTGTCACACAATACAGTTCTAAGTTGCTTTGAAAAGGAAGTCAAGTTCAGAGGTTGAGATTTATGTGAACCCTATACTTGGGAGCCTCAGTTACACCAGGGAGGATACTGCTGACTGCAGACTTTGCTTGCAATATTGCTACAATCTGATCCTTCCAAGCTGGTTCAGTGTTCAAGACCGTTCTGTTCACATTCAATGATGTAAATCACTTGCACAAAGATTTGTGTTGTTCTGTTGTTTTCATATTTGAACATAGACACCCAAATGCATTTTATATTTAAAATACACATAGGTGCATCCTCTCTGATAACCTTTATCATGATAGCCATTAAGAAATACAGAAACTGAAAGCAAAACAAAAGTAATTTTTTCCAAATAAGGAGCCTTCTATGGTTTACTGGAATGACTTCATGATGACCACATCATTACAGCAAATTAAAGGGGTATGAATGAAATCTATGCTTACTTTACTGACGTTCTTTAAACTGAGCTCAACTACTCTTTGAAATACCATCTGCTAAACAATAGCACTGATATATCAAAACAAGTATTAAACTTCTTTTTAAACTCATAAGATAGACTCAAGTACATGCTCAAGTATGTATTTTGAACCATAAATATCCTCAGTTTTGGTTTACCTGACCATCTATATACAGCGCACACATTCAATGACATTAAAACACAGGCAGGGTTGGGGGGTTTTTTTAGGTGACAATTACATATGCGGTATCATCTAGACAAATATAAACATCTGAAGGCATTTCACCAACCTATCGAAAAAATTGGTCCCAGACCCACTTTCTGGAATTAATATACAATTGCTTAATTTTTATAAGCCAATTAACTGGAATGTTGCTTGGCAGACAGCTGTATGCTATCTACTCTCACACAACTATTTCTGTTCCCACCAGTCCTTTCTATAACACAGATTCCAAAATAACTGTGATATATGTAGGAACAAGAATATTTTTCTAGTTTAAGCCTGCCAGATCTTATCTTTCGTCTGCAAAAATCAGACAGATTTCTTGCTTTCTTGATTTTAGCCAGAAACCTAAAATGCTGGAAGATGATAACCAAAAAGATAAGACTTTCTTCTTAGACCTTCTCGCTAAGTGGGGAAAAATGTGCTCTTCCAAGGTACAGAACAGTGGTCAAGGTTTCATGAGCTACTCCATCTGTATTTACCTTGTATTGTGTTTACCTTTACATACTTGATTAGACTCCCATATCAAAATCCACAGAATATGTGAGTATTTGCAGGAGAAACAGCACGTGCTTCTGCAGTATCCCAAGTTAAAAATACTTAATATAAAACAGTTATATTTGTTAAGAGATTTTGGAACACATTGGGTTTATATTCACTCATATGCAAGTATTAAAGTAATAATTGCTTGATCTCACTGTTGTCCTAGTCCATCACAGATTTATTTCATGGTTCCAAGTTGTTCTTGATGCAAGTCTGAAAAATAAACACCGTATTTTTTACCAATTGACTTTTCATCTTTGCTGGTTATCAACATCCATCCTTGAATGCAGGTGTAAGAGCTGTTCATCCTAGACAAACACTTCAAGGTTCAAAACCAAAATGAAAAATAGACTCCGAGTTTAGTCTTTTGGAGATTTTCCACCCTTCATTTTTACCGTGTTGAACAAAATTATCTCTTTAATAACGCTAATTCCTAGACTGGCTGTTTACTCCAGGAGTGAACTATAAAGTTGATAGAGGAAATTTTTCCTCAATGACCCCATTTGGGGGATGGGACAGGGACATCTTAATGCTCTGAAGTAGGAGTTGGCTCAGTTTTTAAAAACTGAGCATGGAGTGGGGTTTAAGCAAATCATTTTAACCCTTCATTACTTTGAAAATGTCGTCCTACCATTTACAAAGGTTTGTTTGGTGTCTTACCTTCTTCAAAACTTTATTGGCTCCACTAGCCATCAGCATGTATACATGCATAAGAACAGATTTACAGATGTTCATCTTAGCTTATCTAGAACATCTGTTTCACTTACGCTGCTTTGCCCTTGCTAACATTATGGCATTTGAAACACGCTCACAGTTGACATAATTGCCCGATGTTGACAATCCTGAGTGTTCTGATGTTTGGCACAGCCAGTTCCTCTAGATTTAGTGTCATTAAAACATCACCACCATCAATTAAACAGGCACTCAGAAAGTTAAAGTTAGTACTTACAAGAGTGGTGTTGTTTACAAGAGTACAGGAGGATGGAGAGAAAGACTTTCCAGAATAAAAGTTTTTAATATCAGTGACAAGAACAAGTTCAAAGGTAACAGGGAGGAGACTGTTTCAATATGCTTTCTTACGTAAACCAAGCATCCTGCTTTTCGCCTACTACCATTCTAAGTGATACACTTCCACCCTTCCCTCCATCATCAGCTGCCTCACTCAATTTCAGTTTATTTAGATTATGCCAAATATAGAAATGTCAAACACTCACTAACATCTTGCACTGTAACTTCAAACCACTGTCGCTTCTTGCCGTACTGAAGTGGTGCCTCAAGCCTGCACTTTCTCCCCAGTTTCTTGTTCTTCAGAGGATTATTAGCTCTTGTACCTTAACTACTCTACAACAAAGTGAATGTTATAATCTGTGTATCTGTTGAAGGACAACCAAATTTCGCTACAAATTACAAAAATTATAACCTTCCACTCATTCCTCCATGCACCTTGTTAGCAAGTACGTTAGTTAAGAGAAGCAATGAAATCCTGAAGACCACCTGACTATCTTTGTGCAATAAGTCACCTTCCCAGAGCAAGGTAAGAGATAGATTTGCCTTCTATTACATCCCCTTTTTTAAAGTCTGGAGTCAGTTTGAAAAAAAAATTAAAAAAAAAAAATCACAAAACCGAGCAATGTATATGACAATACAGAACATCAATAATTACTGTATAATTGACTAAGAAAGTAGCCAAGAAAACATTTTTTTCCCCCTTCAAGAACAATGTACAATTTTGGCCCAAGAGGTGTCCTCCAAGAATCTTAGCGAGGCATATTCTGAAGAAAAAAAACCCACTCAGCTATCCTCTTAATGACAGAGACTTTTGATTCCTTAAGAGATCACCTAAATAATCCATATACAAAACTGCTATACATTTACTATTTCAAAATACATCTTTTCATGCATACAGTGTAACATATATATTGTAAATATACCACATGATAACAGGCAAGATTGCTGAATAACTTACAAATTTTCTCCAACCAATCATAATAGGTCCATGAAGGTTTGGTACTTTCAATACATGTTAAGATTTTCTGTTTCTTTCTTCTTATAGGCTTTGAGATAATCTGCTTCTTACCTTGATTTAATCATATGTTGTCTGCAAATTTTTAACTCAATGCAGCGGAGCAGTGGCAGGTCCAATGCCTTCACAGGTACAATAGCACTTTTGTAAACAAAAGTCTATTTTGCTCCCTGAAGTTCAATTAACCGCTGAGTTAAGCCTCATCTCAAGATGAAAAATTAAGGCACTTAGACTGCTGAGAGATAAGAGCATAGGCAGGAATAAAGCTCAGTTTCTAGGGATAAGCAAATAGTATATTCTCATTCAGGCTTTTTTCCAAGTTAATTTTTTAAGTATGAAGAATAAACACACACTTGGTCTGACAAATCAGCACAGATCCAGAACCTTTGATTTTACATACAGATCCGTAAAAGACACTAGCTTATAGTAGGAGGGAGCATTGAGTCAAAATTCTAACTGAACTTATAAACATTATAGTATGAAGCACTCAATTTCTAAAAGAAAGAATAAAGAGGTAATCAATAATTTATTCTCTAAAGGGCAAGTGATTAATCCTCTATAAACTCAGTAGGTATTTTACTGAGAAACTGCACCCAAAGGGATTGCTGCAGAAGGAAATTGTTTCCCTCATATTTCTTATATTCAAATTATTTTTTGTGTATTCCTGTAGAAGAGGGCTATGGGCCACAATAACCTGATTTACCATTTAAAATAAGGTCCAACCTGACAGTTGTTCACTTCTCCCAAGAGGCACCCTATATAGCCATATCTCAACAAACCATGCCCTGCTGCAGCTAAACACACTAACAAGTGTCACAAAGATGCATTCTAGTGACTACAGAGAATGCTGAGAGCCCACCACATCTCATCTTCAAGAAGCACATGCAGACAGAAACAGGTTGTATATGTATCACCTTTGGAGCATGCAATTGTTAATCTAAGTACATGAAATCATGTCTGGTTTTAGTATCAAGTACGTCACGTATAAAATGCTCCTCTTGAAGTGTCATGTGCTCAGAATAATTTACTTCATTCACAAGGGCTTCTGAATAGTTAAAGCTCTTGCTAAATCCCAAAATTCTACCATGACTACTCTTATCAAGCTGCATGGCATCCCAGTGTTTGACTTCCCTCTGAGAAAAGGAAAGGGAACAGCAGGTCTAACACACTTCTTAAAAGATGGTCTAAAAGTCAAAGGACATTAGAACTACACAAGGGGACAAAAAAGCAACTCCATACATTGTCTTGAATGGCAAATACCTCACAAATGCTGCATGTCACCAGAATACAGCTGTCTTGCATAAGCATAAAGTAACTGCATGCTTCATGTTGTTCTACAGGAAAGTAAACTTCGAACATGAAAACCGCTATTTCAGCAGTTACCATGCCTTCCAACTGCAGCAGAAGAATGACTAAGCTTGTTAAAACTGCGTACTGTTCAGGCTGCTTGTAGAGTCACTGGTACTAATTCCACCCAGTGATAACTCCTCTGTTCCTATATGGTGTGAATGTCAGTCTGAGTTTCTTACACATTTGCAGACAGCAATGAAATGATGTATTGAAAGCTTAAATTGTGCTCGAACCAAATGCTTAAAATTGTCTCAGACTAGGTTTAAAATCCAGGCCTGCAACTGTACTGCAGTCTGCTCAGTTGGATCTAGAAGACTCTAGTCCATAAAGCTTCCTGGTTGGACACTTCATTATAATTGCTGTTGCACAAGCTAAGGAAAAATTTCTCTCTGGTTCTGTCCAACTGTTCAAAAAGTCAAGTCCAGAATGATATTAAACATATGATTGGGGCGTATTTGCTCTCAGAGCAAAATTCTAGCCACTGTGTAGAATAATCCCCCCACTCTGTACTAATACCTGCAGAGTTATCAGTTGGACAGAACACCAAGTAAAACAGTTGATTCTAGTCAACTGTATTGGTTTGCACAATAAAGTTTATCCTATGTGTAAAAGCCCAAAGTTAATGTTCAGCATAAGCAAGTTATTTTAGTTTATTTCTGCATGGAAACTACATTCAAAACTGGGTTGAAGATTTCCAGTGCACAGCTATATTTATATTGTTTACACAAAAACTGTTTGAGAAGCTATCCACATACTGTCCACACCAAATTACTTTGTCAAGGTATGATCTGTAACTACTCTTGAGTCATTAGCATGCAGCCCTGATTACTTAGTAGGCATCTAACCACAGGAAAGGAAAACAAATCATGTAACCTCGTGATGATTTAAAATTGTTACTGATGTAGTATGATGTAAACTGACAATGCATCGCAGTTCCAGCACTGCATTGCATCAGAGGTGAAACAAGCAGGCAAAGAAACAGGTAGAGCTAAGAACAGCACATTTAACTCTTCAGAGATGGTCACAACAAATAGCAAACAAATTAGCCAAAGCATAGCTAGCATTGAAGAAATCTCTTTATTTAGGTCTTCACCAGACTAATCTGCTTGGGCATGGGAACATTTATAGAACACAACAAGCATGCAGTCACAGCAAGTGTGCACGTGAAGTGCCTTCATGTACTCTGGATTATACACACAAGCAAAACAAATTACAGATGATGCTTCCCTTCTTCTCTGACCCTGGTAGAAAAAAAAAAGTCTCAAAACCTTTCTAAATAGAGACCAACATTTCAGTTCACTGCCTGCAGATTTGGGTTTTTTTGTTTTGTCAAATGCACCACTGGGATTACTTTATTTCTCCTGAAGCTCTTCTAATCAGTTTGTGGAGGCTGTGGGCATATACTGCAGCCCTGGTCATCTATTTAAGAGCATGCCAAGTTTTATAAGTGGAACCATAGCTTCTTTCCCTTTAAAAGTTTACAGCTACATCACTGCCATGGCCTGCCTGGAAATGTCTGGAGGGGAAAAAACAAAGGACAGAAAGCAGATACCACTCTCTTTGTATCCCTTTTCCCACCTCTACACACACACAGACCTCAGATCAGATTATTCAGGTTTTGGCTGCCATTCCCAAGTCATAACTGAGTTTGTACGTTCATTCCACTATATAAGTTGTAAATTCAAGTGTGTTTTCCCTTATAAGATTTTGAAGAAAGACTTGAAAAGGAACCTGAGGTATAGCCAAAGCAAGCTGGGTCTCAGTGAAGCACAGGTTTCAACTATTTCAGAACTTTTTGTCAAGTGTTGCTACCATCACTTGTAAAGAACCGTCTGCTTTGTATGCCAGGACAGACAGAAGAATGGTTTTACCAACCACTTTTATCCCAACATTCCTCCCCCTGCTTCAGCACTGGGACCATAGAGTCATTTCAACAGGTCTGAGTTTGTACCTCAGTCCCAACTATTCCCATCACTTTAAATAGGTGAAAAGGCACTAAATGGAAGGGAAAGAGACACTGCAGCACAGCCAGGAACCTAACCTGCCTATAGATCCTAACTCTTCCACATAGCATACTTCTCTTCCCAGCGTACTAGCATTTCTGTATGTGTAATCATTGTGAACAAAATCTATATTGCGTTTGCAAAAAGTTTAAAAATTTATGGCTGAAATAAGCTAAGTGACCTCTGCACAAAAGTCAGGATGGAAGAGAAAATGTAACGTGGGATTTTCTCTAGAGATATGTCCCCCACTTGTACTGCAGCATCTCACAACCTCTTAATATGGTTATCCACAAGACTCTTGTGATGGAGAAAAGGTGCAAATGTTTTTCCTTCAGCTTTCTTGGTGATGAGTCATTTAGTCTCTTTTTTCCTCAGCTTCTTTATCTTCGTGTAATATTACATAATAACATAGAAGTATTCTGTTTCCCATCAAGGAATATCTTGCATGTTTTTTAAGCACAGTAAAGCAGATTTACTTTGAAGCTTTGAATTGTTTGTAGCTTCCTTCAGCAGAAGCAGCATTGCAAATATTGGTGTGTGAATGAAGGATATTTTCAGTTCACTGGTTAATCCAGAACAGCAAAACAATTTTGTTCACTTTAAATCAAAACTTTATTTTGAAAGAAATGGTGGGATATTGACCTTTTAAATGGATATCTAAGCAAGATAACACTGTTTCAAAAACACCAGGTCAAAATTATTTCTGTAACCACTGGGCAAGTTCAATAGGATTACATAGCGATATCATGCCTTTGCCTGACCCAAATCTATATTTTCTACTGAAAAAGTGGCCAGAAAAATATGGCCCAGTACTTACAAGTAAAACACATTAGAAACTTTTCACTTTGTGTGCCCCTTTATCTGTCCTGACTCTTCAAAAGAACTGCTAATCCTGTAGGAAACCAGTGCCTCCAGTGAAGGCTCCTCCGCCTTCCTCATGAAGTATTTTGAGCAGATCAGAGAGAGGATTAATTGCTGTTAACCACTAGAAGTACAACATAGTATCTACCTTACAGGCTTACTCCCTGGGAGGGTAACCTTTTTATGCACTGACTATTAAATAAGTCTTTCTCCACCAGGGCATTTGGGGAATGTTAACCCCTAATATGCTCTACGAACACTGACTCTGATATCAGAGAGGATAAATAAAGAAAATTGCACATAGAAATGTATTAGTTATAGAAGGAACTTTCACTTCAAATTATAAATATATTCCCCAATAAATTAAATTCAAATTAATATGACAGATCCCATGTCCCACGGAGGGAATGCATAATTTGTTCAAAATTTCAATAGAAGACAAGCTCTACATTATAACTTCTGAACAACAGAAGCAACATAACTGTTACAAGTGCCAATTTTTAAACAAGTATGCAAAGAGAAAAATTCTTCATTTTATTTTACCCAGAATAGCTATACTTTCAACACAGACCTGATAATATTAGCACCTCCAAGATGTAATAATCTCATCATTACAGAGGGGGCACAGGATTGGTTTATTTATAACATTATCATGGATACTAACAAATTTAAAATATTTAACTGTTCTAATGCATAATCACAAGAAATTAATCTACCAATGAGCAGATTTTCACGGTTTATAATGTAGACCACTATGCATTAAAAAAGGTCATAGTTTCTCTTTGCCAAGTTCATTTCTGCTCTTTGAAAGCTACAGCAGCATTTGTAGATGTCACTGTTCTGCACAAATTGACTATGCAATAAGGAACTAACAACGGTTACTAAAGAGAACTGCTTGAGTGGGTCTGTACAGCTTCATTTGGTAAAAAGCAGTAATTTGTTCTCTCCTCTCACAAGGTGCTGGCTATTTTGTTTGTCATGGATTATTCCTCTCTGTCCACACTTGAAAATATGCATTGTTTTGTTTTGTTTTGCCCTAGTTTCATTATGATAAATTATTACATTTGAATCTGCTTCTGACCTAGATCTTAAGAAACAGGATATTTCCAAGCTAGAATTCAGAGCTTACATATTCTCAGTGACAGCCACAATTCTGGGACACAAGCTTAGATTAACTTGGAGAGGGGGGTAAGTATTAGAAAGTGGGTATGGACATTTCTTCCAGCTAAGTGTCCGAAACTGAAAGGGACAACAAGCAAACACAGAAACCACTAGACCCATAATGAAGAAAGGGGCAAAATCAGCTAGTAAACCAATTGTACTAAATAGCTACAATCCAGAAGGTTGCATTCAAGGTCAGGCAGAAGAAACCTCTTTGCTCAGCAGGAACGAGAAAAGCTCTATAGTAAGAGCCTTTTTTTGTTTTCAAAACCTAAATCACATATGACTGATTTCCGGGGCTAACAGGATAGCAGAAACAAAAAGTCAGCCATATAATGGTTTGTTCAGAACCCCAGTTTTCATCAGCTAAAAAAAGAAGTCCATTTCCAGTTTCCACACAATCAGTTACGATACCCAGCAGATAAAACAGATGGGTAACTGGCCATTCACAGCCCATTTCCATGATATGCATTCTTGTGGTTATAAATAACAGAGCAGAGACACCTGCTTCTTGGCAATGCAGTAGAAATGCCTCTATTCTCTTCCACTTTCATCTTGTTCATTATGGATAAGGATAAAAAGGGATAAAACAGAATTAAACAATAAAACCTTTATCTTGCCAAGACAACACATCCTGCCACTGCAGCTTCAGCACAACTGGCAAACAGCAGATGCCACCCATTCACTTGACTGAAAACTACTCACCATCTCCCAAATTAAACACATTTTGAGGGAATTCATGTTGGGTTTTGTCAGGTTTTTGAATTTTATTTTTCTTTTACAGATTCACCTTCTGGGAATTGCACTGAAATCACTACAAAACTGCTACTTATCCTTCAAGTATGCACAATTATTCTGCTAAATATTACTTGGTTTGCTTTTTAAATCTGTTTAAGTCAGAAAATGTCATGCTGCAAAAAATTTGGAGAGTGACTCTGGCCAATTCATTTGCTCCTTCTCAACAAACACCCATGGGAGCCATCCTCTAGGGTAAGACAGTGGATAATTTCTGCTGGACCTGCCAAAGGCGACTGTGGCCTTCTGTTGTGGACACAAGCAAGCTAGTAATGCAACCTGCTCTCTCAGGAGTTATTAGGATTTTATCATCTATTCAGTTCCAACCAACTCGCTCATGTCTTTGTGAAATTTATGAACATTAAGTAAAAGAGTACCTGAAATCTGCTGAGCACAGGCAACAGGAGGAGAGGAAGAGATTTCTGCCACTGAACACAGATGTAATTAAAGAAGAGACTGTTTCAGCTATGCAGGTCCCACAGCTGCATTGTTCAAAAACAAAAGCCAAGAGGCAATATTCTTTTGCAATGCAGAAAAAGAGCTGACACTATCTGCCAAGAGCCATTTCTATGTTTTTGTATTTCTTTTATTCTAACCGCTTGCACCTTCTTTGCAGAACTGGATGAAATAACCCCTCCCCCTCAAGATTTGCAACCTCATAATTCATCAGTCCAGCTTCTTCAAATACCTTATCTGCCACTTGAACATCATCTTTTTGCTACATTTTCCTTAGATGCATTCCTTTCAAACTCCCTAACACCACTTTCCTCTATTTGTTTTCATTATGAGCTAATCACAATTTCACTTCCCTTCCGGTTTGTTTTCCCCTCCTAGGTATTCTCAGTATCTACCCTCCCCTCTCACTTCATAACAGAGAGAACATAGCAGAAGTTTCTCAAGAGGCAGCTCTTTTAGAAAATAAGTGTTTCCATAGGGAGTATCAGCTCTAATAAAAAAAAAACCAAACAAACAAAAAAACCCCCACCACACTGCTGAATTTCCAGTCAGAACCAGAAACTGGCCTAGAAAAGAAAACAGTTTACTGACACTAACCTGCAATACAAAACCCATGAGTCAAAGTCTCAATTCACATAATGCTGAAGAGACTGGCTCCCAATTCCACAGCTTTGGAAGAAGATGATTTATCTCTATGTAGAACAGGAAAAAAATAAGTATCAAAGTCTGAAACCAAATTATACAAAATGAGAAAAGCTTCCTGTCTTGCTATACTAACAGTTAACTGTCATTCAAAAAGAAAGAGAAAAGGAGGATTGGGCAGGGGAGGTGGGGTGGGGTGGTGTAATCAAAATTCACATTCTTCATAACCAGTACAGCTATGAAGAATTTAGTCTTCACTAATGACTCATGTGAGCCTCCCTATAATCCCACTCTTGCCTACTTTGTTCTCCTACTATTCTACACACTGTACCTGTTCTATGTATTTTATTAATTTTCCTAAGTAGAAACTTACTTTCTAATACACATCAATGAATTTAATATATAACTATATATAAAAAATATATTAAACTGCAAACCACAGTTTCCATGTTTGCTTCCCAACTCCAGCATTTTGCATCAGAAGCTGTCCTCAAACAAACCTGTCACACACTTAGAACCAAAGTTATTACTGTCATCGTTTGGGCTGTCAGCCCAATTCCATGCAAAATTAAATGACATGCAAATAAACCCCTTAAGACTAAGTTTAAAAATAGCCAGCACACATTCATTCACACCACCAACAATGGCATTAGACCAATAAACTCAGATTCGCAGACTAATGCCCTTCAACAAGCAAGGAATTCTGGCTGAGTTTTGATCTGAGATCAATGGAATACCCTACATTGCAAAACATAAGCTTGATTTTTCTGCTTAATTGTTTGAGCAAAGAGTAAAGTATTTAACCTTCAACCGTTTCATGTAAGAAATGAAAAAGGTTACTGTTCTGATATGAAAAAAAATCTTGTCTCTTCACATTGATTAGTTATTGTATTGAAAATGTAAATGTTCAGATCTTCAGAACTGCAGAGCATGAATGTCATGGTTAGAAGTCAGTTGAGATAACTGTGGTTTCTTTAAACATTCCTGATCAGTTACTGATTCAACAGCACTAGAAAACATTTATTTACCACTAAAGCAGTTGTGAAACATGTATAGTGAACCATTTTAATTAACACTATTCATCACTACAAGGTAGATAAAGCCTTTTCAAATGCTTATTTTTCCAGCTCTGTATGAGTTCATTTTTAATGGTTTCTTTAGCTTTTCTAAGTTCATTTAAAAGTTAATTTCCAACCTACATTCAATATCCTGTCCTTACGGTCATAGTTGAAATAATGTTTTAAAATAAGAGATGAATAATGACCTTCAATGAATGATGGCACCGAGCATTGCAGCTGAGCATGATTCACATCACAGACCATGCTCCAGCTGAATTTATGTTACTTCCTTGAGTTGCTAGGGACACGTAGTAAACTGCCACTGACTAATGGGCAATTTATTTTATTTGCCAGACAAGTAATAAAGTAAAGATAATTAATTTGCATTGCCCAAGGATTTTACTCCCTAGCTAACTCTCCCTCTTACTTGGATATGGTTACTTATACGGAGAGGTAGCAATAAAGAAAGCACACTGAAAAAAGCTGAAGAATTTTATAGCTTCCATGGTCAAGCTGCTCTGCCGTTACTGATAAAGCAAGAGACACCTGAGTATGCATCTCAGCCCCATACCTATCCAGACAAAAATATATCAGGAACTGCACTTAACAGGGCATTTATATTTTTGCTGTGTACAATCTGAGGCAGTAGAACTCAACATTTCAAATCAGAGCTTCCTCTCAAATTCAATATAAATTTCACCTAAAGAAGTAACAACAGAAACGTGATACTTTGACATTTCTATACACCCTTTCTAGGAAACACAACTTGTATTTTCACTAGATGAGATTTTATGTATTTTTCAGCCCATACCTTACTTGGCTTATGATTAGATTTGTGATTTTTTTTTTATTATTTTTGGCCTGGGGTGCGGGTTGGATGCGGTTTGGGTTTGGAGTTTTGACCTTCACCTATTCCAATAAAGGGGACAGTCAAGATTTCCACCACTGCATATTTGAGAATTAACAAAGCTTGGACTCAATCAGTTAAGAACTCTAATATTCAAGAGGACCTGATTATACACCTATGCAAGGACAAAAAAATTAAGTAATAATTCATATTTATGGCTAGGCCCTCAAATTTGAGGGCTGATCTAAATTTAGTAATTTGCCTCACTCTACTGTGTATTTTTTCCATATGCTTCATTCTGTTGCAAGTTATAGCTTAGCGATGTTCAACATTTAAGTAGTAGAAATTGACATTCTTCCAAATGCTGTATCTAGAAACCTTTAAGAAGCATGTCAGAAATGAGTGCTTCATCTAAAGCATTCATGAGACTTACACAACATGTAAAAGCAATGGATTTCTGTATAACAGAGTTAATCAGATATGTTATATTAGTATGAAAAGGGACATAATTTAGGATAAATTAAAATAAATATTTAACAAATTGCTCTGAAATTCAGTTGTCTTTACTAAAGGGTAGAAATTGACATCTTTCACAAACCTCCTCCTCTTGTCCTTGTGCTCACAAACCCGCAGTTTCAAGGAAGTCTGGAGCCTTGTGTAAATACCATAAAAGCAGCTCTCTTACCTGGGGAAAGAGGTGCACCGCACAAATTTGGGGGATTAGATTTCCTTTACTTAGATAGGGTAAATTTCCTTGGTACTTTGTGGTTTTTAAAAAAAGTGGAAAAATGCCTAAAAAAGCCAGATGCTTCTAGTAAGCTTCCAACAGCTGATGTTGCATAGTGTAGCCAGAGGTAGAAAGCCTCAGTGGCACCCACATGACATGCTACAGCAACTTCAGGAATCTCGTATAGAGAATCCTCAACAAAACCATCACAAATTGTACAACAGTAAAGTCTCAATGCTTATTTAATCTCAAAAGCACTTCCATTGAAATGGTTAACTCCACAATCACTGCCAATAACATTTACGTCTTTACAGCGAAATCAGGACTCAGGCAAAGGACAGAGCAGTAGGGAAAAAAAATGACCAAAAGCCAAACCCTCAATGTTTTGAACAATTTACAAGTGTAAAAAAAATGCTGGAGATTGATATCTGAATGCTTTGGACCCCTCTGCCCAGAAAAGAAAATGAATGGGAGAAAACTGCTGAAGAAATTTCGTTGATAAATCAAATCTCTCTTGCTCCCATGCTCTGAAGTACATATAGCAACCAAGCCCCATCTGAAGCACACACAAGTCCAAGCAGCCACTGTTTCCTCCTAGAACTATGGACACATGACCTTGTTACTCCTGATACATGACAATTCTCTATTGACACCACAAAAGTCCTGTCTAATCTTCCATCAGTCACCTCATCCTTAGCTTCAATCTTTGAGCAAGTTAATCTATAAATGAATTGCTTTGTGTTAATTGTGGGGCATTAAGATGACTCAAGGAGATTGGCAGGCAGGCAGTTTCTCAGTGGCCCATAAACACAACAGGAATTTTAATACCCACTTTACTCATTTAGCTGACCCAGTCCTCAACAGCACACTTACTAATTACAGCTTTAAATCCTATAAAGAAGTTTATCTTTTATTATAATAGCTTATTACAAACACCAAGCTGTAGCATCGAACATTTTTGGAAAATTGTCTCACTACTATTTTTTCAGACAGTATCTGCATTTCTTCCATAAACGTTAAAGCATTGTTCATCTCTCAAAGCATATTAAGAAAGCATATAATTAACTTTGTATCAAAAACACAGCCAAGATCTTCAAAAGTGATTAGTATTTTTGTAATGAGATACAAAAAAATAAAATATTCAGGATTTTTCGTAAAATTGAGATCCCTTTTAGTGCCTCTCCAAACAGGCTCTAAGGAAATGAACACACTGAAGAATCATAACTTGTTTTTCAAAAAGCTCCTAGCATGTGCAGATTAAATGAACAGAGAGATCAGAACAGATATGTCAAGAAAACCAAAAGCATGAACAAAAGTATGCAAAAAACATTTATGGACTGTCTCTTTCCTGCAGAATTTGAGGGAAAAGGTACTTTTGCTGTCTCCTGTATCTCACATTAGAGAACGTAACTGTCCTTGCACACTCCATATTGAATCTCAGTTTTGAGATTTTTTTTTTTTTCCGGTTATTGACATACGCACCAACACTGAAATCAGCCTCTCTAAATCTACATACTTTCTCTTCAACCAGCCCCAGACAGGTAGAGAAAAGCACCCCACCAGAGCAGCCAGCCAGCAAACAGGAGCTGTGAGGATGAAGCACACATCTCCCACCTGTCATGGGAGCGGTCATGGGAGCACCTCTCTACCAAGCTGTAGGCTGGTCTGTGCTCAAAACAATATTCAGCAAGATTCTGTAGGCCTGTCGCAAAAGCAGCACACTATTGTTATTGCTAGTCACAGGCTTTTGTTAACTCTTCCTTGCAAACCTCAGGAACTGTCAGTCTTTGTCTGGATTTGTCTTGGTCTATCTGGAGATCAAACAGGAGGTGGCTATTGCTCATTTTAGTTTTGTGCAATTGTGTGGTGCAAGACCTATTGTCACAGCAATTGTGAGATATTTCTGTGATTAATGTAGTGTTATAACAAGTAGTTATTCTGTGTAGAATAAACTATTTAGAACCCTAGAATAACCATGTAGCATAGGGCAGTTCAGGCACAGGATGACAGCAAAGGGCTCGAAAGTACAAGAACAGGTAAGCAAGAGAGATGTCAGCTATATTCAACTCATGAATAGTTGATTACTGGTCATTAAATGCATGCCCATTTGGGAGTTGGGTAAAACCAGATATAAGAGAACAAAGAATAAGCATCCAGTATACATATGTATACAGTATATTTCACCTTTGGGAAATTCAGCTGTAATGTGGAATTCCAGACACACTGTGCTGGTTTTGGTTGGGATAGAGTTAATTTTCTTCACAAGAGCTAGTATGGGGCTGTGGTTTGGATTTGTGCTGAAAACAGCGTTGATAATGCAGGGATGTTTCTGTTACTGCTGAGCAGTGCTCACACAGAGCCAGGGCCTTTTCTGCTCCCCACCCCACCAGCAAACAGGCTGGGGGTCCACAAGGAGCTGGGAGGGGACACAGCCAGGACAGCTGATCCCAACTGACCCAAGGGATATCCCAGACCATGGCACATCATGCTCAGCATATAAAGCCAGGGGAAGAAGGAGGCTGGTGGGACACTGAGTGCAGCATTTGTCTTCCCAAGTAACCATGACATGTGATAGAGCCCTGCTTTCCTGAAGATGGCTGAACACCTGCCTGCCCGTGGGAAGGGGTGAATGAATTCCTTGTTTTGCTTTGCTTGCGCGCGTGGCTTTTGCTTTACCTGTTAAACTGTCTTTATCTCAAGCCACGAGTTTTCTCACTTTTCTGATTCTCTGCCCTATCCCACTGAGGGGGAGCAAGCCAGCAGCTGTGTGGTGCTTAGTGGGGTTAAACCACAACACAGATAAAGAAAGAATGTGTAAGCATGCATTAGAAACCAAGAATAGCCCCAAGTGGGCTCTAGAAGAAAAATCCACTACCATCAACACCAGTGCCCTCCTTGTGAAAAATTTCCAGGCTGTAACTCCCTCCTCGTTCCTTGTTGAGGAAGACTGCGACTGTTGACTTTAGGGTACAAAAGGGTAGCAAAGGGATGAATATAACACCAGGGAAAAAAGAGGGGTAGATACTAGGGTACACGTGAATAACAAATTTAACTGTATTATGACTGAGACCTTTTCTACAACAGTACTCTTTCTCCGAAATAATTATTCTTAGACTGATAACAACTCTGTAATAAGAATGTTAAGACTTTAATTAGGCTAACTGCTGGCTTTGCCTTTGCATAGCTGAAGTGTTTCTTCAGCCCACAAGCTGCACAAGGTGCAGCGCAACAATTCATGTAGCCAGGAGAATGCACCAGAAAGAATTTCAAAAGGGGAAATCCTGAGTGCCAGCTCCCACTTCAAAGCCTCCTCATAAATTTCAAGCTAAGCAGTCAAATAAAAAGAGAGATAACTTTGTAAACATTTGAATTGCTGATAATAAATGTTTTAATTTCAAGCTTTTTCTGCATATGAATGAGGTATCTAAAAGTGGTTAAAAATCACATATAAAGTTGTATTTTTATTACTTAAGAACAAGTACACAAACTGCTTATTATCACTAAAATTGAACTGACTTAACATTTATCTCCAAATGATAAAGAAAGTCTGATATCAGCTGTCAAGTGAAGAAGGGAAGACACTTATTAAAAAACCCTGAAGTTAATTTACTTCCCTAGCCGTGAGTCTATAAAGTACTCATTTTGGAGATACACTTACATATCTCCTGATTTTCTTACCCTCCCAAAAAGTTCTCAGAAAACCAGTGACGTACTGATATCTGGAAAGTGATCTGGTGATGCCTAGAAACACTATCCTTGAAACAATACATGGGGCTTTTGTGGAAATACCTAGCAAAACTGTTCTGTCTTCTGTCTTTGAGTAAGCATTCCTACTCTTGGAGATATAATAATTAAGTGTTTAGCATACATGTGAGTTTGTGCTGGTATGGGCATTTATACTACCAAGTACAAAAATGAAATACAAGAATGATAAGCAACAATTCTCTATTTACTTTATACTATTCAAATATCAGTAACAAACACCACCTGAATAACAGAGATTAGTCAAAATAGTTTTCAGATTGGTTTTGGTTTTGTGTTGGGGTTTTTTTTGTGGTTTGTTTTTTTTTGTTTTTTTTTTGCACATTGGTAGAGCTAATGGGCTTCTGTTTTCACAGGCACATCCATTTTCTCTGCAAGTTAGTTTTGTTCAAGCATCTCACAGTTCCTGTTGATCTAGTTACTCAGCTACTTCAACATCCCTTCAGGTCAAACAGCGCTGTACATAGAAAGTAGCTTCAAAGTGATTGCCAGAGGTTAAGATACTTTAAGATGTGCAGAATATGGGCAGTAGGACAGTATAAGACATACACAGTAAGACCAGTGCTTTCATTATCTCCACAGCAATGCAGACATGGCTTGAAAGCAGCCTACGTGGGCACTACATAGTCCTTCCATATACAGTTCAATAATGGAACCATAAACAAAAATAAAATAGTCACGTACATAAGGATACCAACTTAGGAAAGGTAATTATGTTTGGAAAACTTAGAATAGTAATACTGAAAACTATATTTTCTGATATATGCCTTTTTATACACATGCACATCTGTGGTAGACTTGTGTTGTGCTCTGCCTCTTACAGTATTCCCCATTCAGACCTAGTTACCCAAAGAACACTGGGTCTGTAAGTTCTGGCTACCAAGAAGTTGGGACCCAGTTACAAGCACAGTCTTGTGAAGCATTCAGTTTCAATGAACTTCAGGAAGCACTTCTGAAATGAAGATGTTTTTAAGGTACAACTTTTACACACAAAATTTATGTTTGCTATCAGTTTGGATGAAAGTAGGATGAAGGCACAGTTCCAGCAGTTTCATTACTACAGATGTGAACCCTCAATTTACCTGATATTTTACTTCCTGTATACCTCTAGTGTGCCCAAAGTTGAAGCTTCAGTGCATCTTATGCATCAGAGGGTCATCCTGTGTGCGTGTGCAATGCAGCCTTTCAAATTTTCCGCAAAAACAAGCTCTAATTTCATTTGAGACTCACAAGACCACATCAGAGAAAAACAGGCAAGAAAACTACGCAGATTTAACTGAAACAGTAACCACTGTCAAGTGCAAGAAGGATTTAGTCCTTGGAAGCTGCTGACAGAGTCAAGATACTCCCTACCCCAAAATCATCGAGATTTAAAAATTCAGAGAGAAGAATTGAACAGCCATAGCAGGCCTCTAGTATTCAGCACTCTGGTTTAAATAGTATTAAGACAATAATTATACAAAATAAAAATTTCACTGAATTTGCCCTTACCAAAAAGAGCAATAAAATTTTTAAAAAGACCTCTATATGACAGTAAAGAATTGGCTATTTATGTATAACTATTTCGAGTTCTCTTTCCTGCATAAAGTCATTGAATAGTCAGTAACAACCAAACTCCTGCTGTACCTGCCCTCTGCTAGCATCATTAAAGCATGACTTCAGACCAATTCAATCACATCTACTGGTCAATCCATTCTTAGCTGTGAACTGAGAGGGAGAGGTATGGCTGAAAACATACAAAATCATAAAGAACAGATTTCCTTAATTCCATTGTCATAATCTGAAGCAGTGAAATGCAGCACAAAGGTATCCTCCTCACCACACTCCCTGCCCACTTGCAGTTGAGAAATTACTGTATTACCTTTTGATCAGATTTCAAGAATATATTGGGATTCTGCAAAATCCAAACCTCCCCAGACACTGCACTCCACAGAACAGAACACGGTTGGATAGTCTAGAGTAGGAATCCTGCAGCTAAGGATTCCTGATCAGAGACAGCAGAGATCCCTTAACCTATCTTCTCTGATTAACATGCAAGTGTTCTGCAATTCAGTGATTCTTTTTCCAGAAATCTTAACTTACCATCCAAGATTTGATCAAAAAGAAGTAAGGAAGAGGGGGATAGCAGATGAGGGTAGAAAAGAAAGAAAGTTCAAATTATATTTGTGTTTTCTTGTGGGTTTGGGGTTTTTTTTCCAACTCTGAATTGTACTAAAATTGAAATATCACTGTTAATGAATACCCTAAGTAGCAGAGATTCTACTAGTCAGTGTCCAAGATGTTTCCTTATCTCACAAATGAATCCTTATATTTCTGTTTACTGAATTTTTTGCACACCTGCCACAATTCTGGTTTACAGCTTCACTGCCTGCAGGTAGGACACTGTCCAAGCAAGGTACCGAGTCCAATTATACTTCAGGAAATCCTGTCCCTTATAATACTTAAGTACAGAGATTCTGAAATAAAAGAGTAAATCTTATAAGTACAATAAGTACAAAAGGATTTCCTTATGGTGCTATTGCAGCATAGATCATAATCACTTCAGGTACAGCAACTGCAGGCAAGTTAGCACCATTAATACATTTGAACAAACTCTTAAAAAGTATTCACTACCATGATGCTATGAGATAATTTGACTAGAAACAAAAAAATCACCTGAAGCCCTAAGAACATTATGACGCATCCCATAGCTCTGTAACTGTTCTACACAGAAAAGCATTTTTTTTGCCTAGAACAGTAAGTATATGTTACTGTAAGCATCTGAAAGTAGAATGAGAAGGCAATCACCTTTAATTTCTCCTGACACAGATTAATATTCACATTTAACCTGCTGAAAAAAAACAGCAAACAAGTGCAAATACAGCCCCAAAATGAATGACAGGCTGCACAGTGCTGTCTCATGATACAGGAGCTGCCACACAGCTTGAGGTATTGATAAAGGAAGAAGTGCTCTGCCTTCTTCCCCGACAGCCATTAAATCCAAATTTAGGACAGGCTGAACTGTTTTGACAGAAAAAGTGCCATGCCAATCTTATATGTTGTAGATTACAGAAGGATTCATAAATCTTTGCTCAAGACAACTGCATTATTTATATAAAGAACTAGATTACTCTGTGCTGTGTCTTATACTCACGGAAAGGAGGGTTGTGACAAATTCACTCTAAGGGAATTTTATTAACTCTTTTTATTTTAACTGTCATCATAAAGGAAGTCTATCTGACTAGCACAACCAAAATCATCTTCACTGTCTGCAGATACATTTCATGTAATAAACCACATAAGATGCAGTAGTAAAGAGCCTGTTAAACTTCTCTATAATTCATAGTTAAAGTAACTGCTAAGTTTCACTTGAACCTCTGGAAACCACTGCACGTTCTCCAAAAGCCACACCCATTAAGCAGGAGGCGCAAACTATTTTTAGTAACCTGACAACTTATACACAATGTTCTTCTGCAACCAAAGCTCTGGGAACAGGAATGATAAGTAAAAGAGGGAAAGCAGAAAAAGAAAACACTTTTAATAGGAAGAAAGACCAGGAAGGACAGTACTGAAGAATGATTAGTAAGCACAGGAAGGTATAGACAAAAAAAAAATAACCCCAAAACATGGCTGCTAAAACTGGGGAGAAAAGGACAGAAATAGAAGACAACTCCCACGTAACAGTGCCAGAAGTTGGAAGCTACACCTTTTTGAGAGGGGCAGCTGCTTCTTGCTTCCTGTTCCCCCTGAATTCTGAGCTTCACAGTACAGAAGAACAGGGAGCCACCATCCCTTACAAAGAAGATGCTGCCCACTAGCTGATCAGCAATATAAGCATCTCACAACTGGCCAAGGCAGCAGCTCTTGGCTCATATCAATTTCAGGAACGAGCAGAAACAACTAAATCCCTACTTTGAAGATAAAATACAGTTTTCTCACTGCCTTTGAAGCTGCCAGTCTCCATACTTTTGGATTCTTACTCCAAGTAACATAACACAAAACCTGATTAAGACTTTTTTAAAAATTAGGAAAACTGTAATAGTTGAAAAAAGCAAGCCAGACAGCTATTCTTTGCAACAGCAAATCATATAAGGACTCTGGAGACTGATGACTGAGAATGAAACTGACCTCATCACAGCCAAAAACAAATGGTCCCAGCTCCTCCTGTTTCTGCTCCTGAGACTCTTTGCTGAATTGATATAACTCCCTGCCCCAGCAGAAATACCTCACTTCTCTCAGCTGTGCAGCTCAGCTGAATTGGCTCAGCAAGGGGTCTAGTAGCCCAACACTGGAGAAGAGGAAGGAACTGCATACCTAGAAGAGGTGGTGAGTGGAGAGGGAACATCCTTTTGTCAGAGACATCGAGCTCTTAGATCAGCTGTTTTGATAATGGAATACTTCACCCTTTGAGATCTACAAGAAAATGACAAAATTGCATTTTTCCCTTGCTCTATGAAGAACACTCACAGTAAAAAGGTGACATGATTAAATGAGGGGAAGAAAGAACATTGAAAATATTACCAAGATATCTGTTTCGCTATCATATACTTTCAATAATTCATGAACAAGTTAATTTAAGTATTTTAGAGATGTTATAATCAGCCAACTATTCAGTGGCAAGTCACTACATCCCTGCAATCACATCTGAAGTAGCTTTTATTTATCAGCAGATGATATGTAATGAACTGACACTTCAAGTTTTTAAGTTACATTATCAATGTTATGACATTTCAGTAAAAGTGAGACCTGGTTTTCAGTCTTCCCTAAGCTGCATCTCACAGGGAGACGTAGTAATTTTTTCTTACAGTAATCTCAGCGTGGTTGTCTCCATTGCAATGGAGCAAAAGACCCAGTTTGAAAACATTTTCAATCTCCTTCACTCCACATGGATCTTCTTCAGGATCTGTTTATTCTAGAGTGACCGAAATGATTGTATTTAATGTAACTCCACTTATGACTTTCCATTTTCTGCAATATGAAAGCAGAATATTGTAAAAAGACTTTAAGGTGGTAACTTCCCACAAAAGACCATGACCCAGTACTATTTGAAAATCCAGAAGGGTAGAGAGGAACACAAAAAGCTCACTGTTCCTCAGCAGCACAAGAGAGCAAGCTTGCAAACTTACTCAAACTCTCCACTATTAATCTAACAGTTTAAGAAACAACTGTACTTGACTAAGGGCAGTGAATAAAAGAAGCAGCACAGGAATCCAAAGAACAAGTTTGCAAGTTACTTCAGTCCCCTCATAGATAAGGAAAGCCAATCTGAGCTCAAGGTCCTGTACTGGGACAGCAAACCCAGAAGAATACTGAGACATTCTGGCAACAAAATATGGTATATTATTCTGGCTCTGGTTTTCTCCTTGTAGTTTGGCAGCCCAAGAGTCAATTAACTAGACTATCTTCACTATTGCTTCCTATAGAATCCCTAAGATTTAACCAATACCTACATATAAAACAAACGCATAAGAACATATATTAGCTATTGTATTTGTAATCCCATGCCATATCTTAGTCTCCAAAATAGAGGACTTGCAAGGCAGAGCCTGCATACCCAGCAAAAGACTAGGGTCATGGTTCATGCCTCTGTTCTTACTTTACCATTTATCTTTACTTTAATGCAGGCTAGTTAATAGGACAGTTTGATGTATCATTTGGACAGAAGCAGCTGAGCAGAAAAATCTGTTCTGGGGAATGGAAGTATTTTTTTGCATTGTGTAATTAGAAGCAATAGAAACATTGAACATATCTTAATCAATTGAAGAAGTATTTCATTCAGCATTTAACTTAAAGTCAGGCACACTTGCTTTAGAAAGTAGATATACCGTAAATGCAGGGAAGGAAACTGGATGTAATATCAAGGCCAGCTCTTCTAACAAAATAAAGAACAAATGAATACAATAGGCTTTTTGAAAGGTCGTAGTATTTACAAAGGCTGAAGTATTTCTTGCTGAGAAGTCATACCTTACTAGAACAGACTACAGAAGTGAATCATTGGCAAGAAGAGTTCTGTATAACTGTCGAAAGAACTAGGTTTCAGAACCTAAGTTACACCAAATTAGTGTAACTTGTGCTTACAGAGTTAACACGTTAATAATATCAGTTACACAGTTTCAGCTGAAATCTCTAAGGATATTAAGAATACAGTTTCAAATACCAGGTAAGGTGTCATAAAGCTCAGTACTTGCAACCTCTGATCCAAGATGACGGGCTACACTGCCTAGGGCTACTACCTACTGCTCTGCAAACATCTGCCATTGGGTTCCTCCAGCTATTACAACAACATACAAAGTCACATACGTGGTCATTAAAAAACAGCTTATTTTAGCACAACTGTAGACCTAGTGATCACCTAGGGGTGATTACTTTAAATAAATATCAGTATTTGGGAAAATCACCATGTACTAAAAAAAATTTTTTTCTTATTTTATTATGCAAGGAATTATTGGAAAAATAAAAATTCACTAAAGCAGTTCACTTCTAGAAATGGATACATTTCCCTCTATAAACCTAATACTTTCAAAGAATAAATAAAATGGAAATTAGTGATTTTCCTTGAGCCTACCATATTCCAGCCAATAAAGCAATTGTCAAGGTACAGCAAGGGCTAGTTGCTCCCCACAGGACAGGGAGCAAGCACTGCAGCACAGGCAACAGAGCAAGGGCCTTGACAGCCAAAGCCAGCACCAAAGCAAGGGAGCAGGGTAGGTTCAGCCAAGAGCCCAGATCATCAGGCAAATTCAGGATGACAACACAAGTCTAAGGTCAAACCGAGAAGTCAGCCTGCACATCAGGATCAGGCCTGGTGACAGCACCCAGGGTCAGATGCAGCCCAGTGACAGCCAGGTCCACAGGGTCAGTGCAAGGCCAGGACATCAGCCCACAGGTCAGAGTCCAGCTCTGTAGCCAGGCAAGGCACAGCCATAGCTAAGCTAGAGACTAGCACCCCTAACAGCCCAACTGGACCATAAGCTGAAGGCTGAGTTTAAATAGGGCTGGGCCCATGGGTGTGGGTGGAGGCCCCAGGTGAGGCTGGTTAGGGCTGTCAAGGCCTATTAGTGTGCTCAGGGCCCTGACAACAACAGTTAAAGCAGCAATTCTAAAACCTGCACTTTACTGGTTTACTTGTTTCTCTTTAAAGACTGACTGCCTTCTAAAATAAGGCAAAGACAGGAATCTAATTTTCCCTTTGATATTGCAGCTATGGCATACTCTGGTGTATCAGCTTGTTCTGACTCATCTGCATTTAAGTTTGTCCTGGATACTGTTTGCTTGCTCCACTTTGCACTTTATTTGCCCATAATTTACTCAACATGTCGTCTATCAAAATCTGTTAACTGTTTCTGATCATCTACTTCCAACATCCCCTACACATATATTTGTCTACTGCTGTTGTTGCCTACAGCTACACTCAACCACTTTCTGCCCTAAATGTTTCCTGCCGTGATCTATCTTTCTCTTCTTACCATGCTGAATAGGAATATGAACTTCTTAATACACAGGTGAAATACACTTTGGTTTTGCCTCTTCTTAAAAACAGCCTTTTTCAGTGAGGACACTCTTAATAATACCCCTAACAGCAACCTGCACCACTGATTCTTAGTTCTGAATACCAATTCAGATGCTAACTGATGCAGTAGGTGGATTTTTTTTCTTGCTATTTAAAATAACCAATTGTTAACACAAGTAAGTTTCTCCCACTTCCAAGTGTGAGATACATTATACTGTATTTCAAGAAATTAAAGACTTTGCTAAATAGTAACTGAGTGAATTCACATTTCACCTTTTCTTAAACTTACTGTTCAAGCAGTTTTGAAAGCCCCGATGTTATTTCAGTCTATATAATTCAACACATAATTTGGCAACTATCTCATATAATAGCATCCTACTTTGAATGTGTTGAAATGATAGCTAAGGGAGACTCCAGAGATTTGCTATGAACGGCAAGTGTTTTCCTAAGAACATGGATCTTCTTTACAAATATGGACAGTCACACATACTACTAGCCTTTGCATTTTCTTTCTCTTCTGCGTGATCAAATTTCAATCCCTGAATGCAGAAAGCACTAACATTAAAACAAATTGTACTGTGCAGGGGTAATTTATCTAAGGCAATCGAAAAGGCTTTTCTCCCTGAGCCATGGAAACAGTTCAGGGATTAGGAGTCAAGACCTGTATTCCCAGACTCGTGCTCAGCCCATTAGCCAGTGTGCTTCCATGTCTTTATTTTGACAACTTACGGTGAAAGAACATACAGTACAACATAACACCCAAAAGCATACAGTGGCCTCAACTCAAAACAGTGGCTTGAAACTGAAGATAAAGACACGTATGATCCCATCCACATACCCGTTTTCTTGATTGTTCCATAGTATCTCCCTAGAAAGCTTTATATTAAACACCATATGTATGTGCTTGCCTTATTTAGCCTCTTTTTCACAACAGTAATGTATGCATTGATGACCACATGACTGGGAGACACTGACTCCCTTGCAGGAAGGATTACAGCACAGACCCTTTGACTTTTTCAGCCAAAGGAGGACATACGCTCTCAAAAACAAGCAGCTCTGATCCTAGGGTTCCCTATGTGAACAGGCTAATCATGCCAAGCTGATTCAAGGATATCTTTCTCATGAAACTTGCCTGGTATTTTTCTAGTAGAAGATCAAAGTTTTTTCATGTAGGCGTTAGTGGGAGATGAGAATTTTCATCAGTCATGGTACTTTCTCAATCTTTAAAAAGAGGCATAAGTCCTTCTATCAGAGTTTCGAGTGGAGTACTACCTTTTGATCACCAATTTAGACAAATCCATCTCACTTTTTTTTACTTTAATACCTCTCAACTTTTGAAGGTAAAACTTTTGAAAAAAGCAGTTAAAATACTTGTACTGTTTAGTGTCCTTAGAAGGGACTGGGAAATATCTATAAACCAAAAAGCAATCAAGATCATTGTTCCACTGTACAAAATAATATGCAAACCAGCATAAGACCTGGGGGTTATGCCCATAATGTCTTCTCTGCTTTTCCAGAGCCAAAAAGCATGTCTCAACTGCAACAGTACAACAGTATCGTTATTAACAATTACCCTGAGACAGGTCGTAAACACACACAAAGTGATTCCACTTTGCTGACGAACCCTACACAAGGCAAGATGAACTGGCATCTCCACACCCTGCAACTTCTGGCATGAATGTCTAATGAAGAGGAAAACATGCAAGATCGAAGATATGAGCAATGGGACACCCTAAACATAATAAACAGGCAGCATAAAATTCTGAACCTATTTGAACACACAGTATAAAGTGCCAAGTTAACTGTTCTAGAATCACGCATTGCCTTTTCTCCATCATGCAAGGCCTAGCCTTCAGATGCCAGAAATTCATTATCTACCAAATTGCACAAGTTCAAAGCAAGTAAGGCAAACAGGAAAAAGCAGGGGCCTAAGTCACATTTATCCTTCAAAGGCCAGAGTGACTTTTTTGGAGCAGCAAGTACTTCCATCTAAGAATACTGTGTGACAGTATTGCCTTGAGATTTGACTTCACAGTAACTCATGGGTTTTGTTCACGTTGCTTAATAGATCTTTTCACTTGCTTTGCGACTTACTCTGCAATGCTCTGTAAAGCCAGAGGCCAAATGTCACTGATCTGAACAGCCATACTCAAGCTCAGATACATTTCTTAATAACACTCTACCTACTAGTTCACTCTCATTCAGAGGCACGATCCTGTTACCTCCTTTTCTTTGTCCTTTTTGCATTGCCTCTAGAGTTAATCTGAATGTATGGTAAACCATGTCACCCTGCTAACATATAGCAAACTACTTAACATCTTATTTTTCTGCCTTGTTAGCAAAATCATCAGCACATCACACCATCAGACCGACTCCAGAACTGATAATGAAAGCAGAGAGGGAATACAGCCAAGTTTTTGTCTAGTTGGGGGGCAGGGAAGGAGAACTACTATTCCTTTCTTCCTCCCAGCAGCAGCAAGCTATTAGATCAGCTTAGCCATTCATGCATTTCCAATGTAAGCCCGCATTACCATACCCTAAATTATCAGTCTGTCCATCACATGGGTGCTGGCTCTACACTGACCCAACAAAGCTGACTTGGAAAAAAAAAGCACAATGCACATCCTGTTAGTCAGCTCCCTGAACTAGCTTTGCATGGATTATACAAGTGCCCTGTCAAGACACTATGAGACTGCGTCATATGGAGGGAATGGGAAAGGTGGAACCGCAGCAGTGCTGAATTGAATTACTTTAAGCTGTTGTGTAATGGCATGTATAACTACTTATTTAGTAGCTTAAAGTGATTAGAAAATAAAGACTTGAATGAATCAAACTCTCTCAGACTGGATGCATACACAACAATTGCATAGACAATCTCAATACACACTTAGGCTAACCTCAGACTTGATGTTTAATGTTACCTAACTTAGGGTATTAAGGACAAGATGCACCGTGCTTTCTAGAGGAGACACAAGCCTTTCAGTTCAGGCCTTTATTTTAAAGGAAAGTGTGTCATCCACTGCTATTTCCCAAACCAGAAGTCCCAAGTTTTAAATGGCTATCAGGTATTATTGCCAGAGGAAGCAAGTTAACGACTGAAAGATTAGATGACCTAGAGGAAACAGCTACAGCAATAAATCAAAGATATGAAAACCTGAGAAAATTATGAGAGGGCCAGGAGAAGTTGTTCTTCAGCCTGGGCTACATTGGATAGTGCTAGGCTTCCCCAAGGAAGGCAGCCATAAAAACCTAAGACAGAGACCATGACACTCAAATTCTCACTGTGACCATGTAAGCTAAACCAACCCGAAGACTTGCTACAATCTCAAAATCTAGTGCCTTCACCCCAGTCTGCCAACATCCTCATGAACTGACGTGTTTAAGCAAGACACTGGGCAGGTGTTTTTGAGGAACTGTGTCAAGTCCTTTCCTTAATAAAGCTGCCACATCCCGGTGGTTATTTCTCACCTCTACTGCATAAAGATAGCCTACCTAGCCTCCAATTGAAGATGGCCAAAAAACCCCAAACTTCATAATTTAAAAGACTTCTACTGATTATACTCTAATGTAGATGGAAAAAGTATAGTTATTTTTGAAATTTATGCACCTGAGTAGCATATCTCCTTATCACAGCTTACTGGTACCTGCAAAATGAAGGCAAACATACTCTCATTTGCTTCTATCACAATAGTAACAGATGTTGCAAGAAGACAAAACAAATGAACAAAACATCTGGCAAAGCTTGGAAGCTGGTCCCTAGAAGAATGACAGATGTGTAGAGACAAGTATACCTTGGAGCATGCCAGCATCCATTACTGGTGTAGCAACAGCTCTCAGGGCTTCCATTTGGGAAGATGTAAGAAAAGTGATGTAAGTGCACTTACACAGATAGGGAAAATACCTTTTCATATTATAGGGTAGGAGTGCCCAAACAGAACACAAAGGAGTCAGATTATACAGAGAGAATAAAATTTATTTTTTTAAGTTGGCATAATAGCATCATGAGGTACTCGTACCATTTTTCATTAGTATTCTCAGCAGTCATTCAGTCTTAGCACAGTGCAGTTCATTACTGCAGTTCAAGGAAGGGCAAGCGGTCAACAAAAACAACACAATGAACTCCCAGTTATTTTTATACTGAGATCCCAAGTTTGTGATCCAGACAGTGCTGATTTTAAGGCACGGTTAATTCTGGCTATGCAATACTGCAGTTCCAAAGTCCCCTTTCCATAATAATTTGACTCCTGGCATTAAAAACAAACAAACACGTGCTTTTACTGGAATAGGTCAGAAAAGGTATTTTTGTTTGACTCTCATAAGTACAAAAGAATGAAAGCATGTCCGCAGTATCTTGTACTGCAGGAACCCAGTATAATGCCTTTTGTTCAGGAAAATGTGGCCAATTAATCTGATTGTAGAAGCCACAATTATGTTACCGACTTAGCAAGAAAATACTAGCTTTTAGGAATGACATGAATTTTCTGTGTGCCATCCTATGTGCATTTAAGTGTAAACTAGGATGAATAGTTACAATTTGTATTAAATTTTGCTGAACTTGTTTCCTTCCTTGTATATATACTTGAGCTGTAACTTTTTCAAATTTGGGAGTTCCTGTATGAAGGAAGTTTGGGGATTTTTTTCCCCTGAAGATAAAGGTAATTGTCAGATACTATGGTGTTGTGGTTTAACCCCAGCCAGCGACTAAGCACCATGCAGACGCTCACTCCACCCCCCACCACAGCAGGATAGGGGAGAGAATTGGAAAAAAGTAAAACTCGTGGGCTGAGATAAGAGCAGTTTAATAGAACAGAAAGGAAGAAACTAACAATGACACTAGTAACAACTATAAAGTGGCAATAATAATAAAAGGATTGGCATACACAAAACAAGTGATGCACAATGCAGCTGCTCACCACCTGCCGACAGATGCCCAGTTAGTTCCCAAGCAGCGCTCCTCCCCCGGCCAGCTCCCCCAGTTTATATACTGGGCATGACATCCCATGGTATGGAATACCCCTTTGGGCAGTTGGGGTCAGCTGTCCTGGCTGTGTCCCCTCCCACCTTCCCTGTGCCCCTCCAGCCTTCTTGCTGGCTGGGCGTGAGAAGCTGAAAAGTCCTGGAGTTAGTCTAAACATGACTTAGGAACAACTGAAAACATCAGGGTGTTATCAACATTGTTCTCATACTGACCCCAAACCACAGCAAATATCAGCTACTAAAAGACAAATAACTATCCCAGCTGAAACTAGGACATATGCTTAATCAATGAACTGCTCTTTTTTTTTTTTTTAAAGAGCAGTGGGATCCAAGAGTTATTTTGCATTTAAAATTACAGTGTAAATTTACTGTAATAACTACAGATAATACTACAGATGTTTAATTAGTTAGGCCTGACTGCTGTCTGCAGCTAGCATGGGGGAAGAGAAGCATATTAATACAGCAGTTACAGGGTATATCCAAGTTTGCACATGAGAACTAATACTTCTTGAAGTATATTTCGTGTAAGAAGTTCGTATTTTAGCATGTTAACGGCACACTTAACATTCATGACAGGGAGGATAACAAATATCAAGTCATTAAAGACTTTAATGTGCCAAACCAGATAATATACATCACAGAGCATCTAAAGAATATGCTGGAGAAATTCACAAACTATTTATATTCATTTTTAAATCATTCTTGAAAAAAATGAGGAAGCTCCAGATTGCCTCCAGAAGGAAAGTAGAGGAAAGTTTAGTGTTGTGGTTTTATGAAAGGCAATAAATGGGACTATGTAGGAAATCATAAGACATTTGGCCTCGACGTGCTGTTAAAGCAAGGCATGAAATTATGGAATGTAATCAATAAACACGAAAATAAAATAATCAGGCAAAATTATGCTAATTAGCACAATTTCAAGGAAGGGTTACTTAATATGACACTAACTTTCTGATGCAGTAAGTTTTCCAAAGTTTTGAAACAAATATCCATACCCTATGAATTTACGTAGGACATTTAATTATTAAAAACAATTATTTTCACTTTTTAATCTGGCTAATCAATATAGTTTTTTCAATTAGTTCTTCCTTAGATGTCTTTGTGCTATTTCAGACCTGTATTAAGAATTTAGACAAAAAAGTTAAGAGTTGGTAGATAACAGTTAAATTATTTATCAGCAATCTGCCACCACCTCTTGATTTACTTCCCTTTCATTTCCCATCTCTCAGCTTACTTTATGTGTGGTGGGTTGACCCTGGCTGGACGCCAGGTACCCACCAAAGCCGCTCTATCACTCCCCCTCCTTGATTGAACAGGAGAGGG
>JAVKLA010000061.1:7069071-7098801 GCA_034782735.1 Sagittarius serpentarius
TTTTTTCCTTCTCAAATCTGTTATCCCAGAGGCGCTACCACCGTCGCTGATTGGCTCGGCCTTGGCCAGCGGCGGGTTCGTCTTAAAGCCGGCTGGCATTGGCTGTATCGGACACAGGGAAAGCTTCTAGCAACTTCTAAAGAAGCCGCCCCTGTGGCCCCCTCCGCTACCAAAAGCTTGCTACTTAAACCCATTACAATATGACACTTGCTGCTTGTTAAAAACCAACAGCACTAATTCTAACCAAGATGCTTGATAGGCAAAAGCACTATGTAAAGATCTGTACTGGCTACTGTACAATTCAAGTTCTACTTTTCTATTTAACATTTAAAGTTTACTTTCTTTCTCCATCTTCCTCCCCCCAAGAGGTAAGAAGGAAAAATCAAGTACATTTTCTTATCAAAGATTCACACTACTGGACTTTTGCAGTTTGTACAATTTGTTACACTTAAGGAGAACAGCTGGATATTTTCTTTTTAGTAATACTTCAGATGTCTCCTAATTTTAGAATAAGACTATATTCCCAAATAAATCTTCATATATTTGTGTTATATCTGCCAGCTTTTTGTCTGGGAAGTAGATTCACAATTATTAGTCATATTTAAGCATCCACTTTTGCTCTGACATATAGATGCTGGCAGCCATATAGGCTCTTCCTACAGACACTACACAGTAAAGTGCTAAAAAATACAAGCCATAAGTGGATGTGGTCAATCTGATTTGTGTCTCATCCATGCCTATGCAGCTCATATGGTAGCACTGAGAATCGATGGCTGATCACCCTCTCTACTACGATACCAAAGTCTCCACTTCGTGACAGATAAAAACAAAAGTGCATGTCATACCCTCCCTTAGAGATGTGGAGTTGAGGGGAAGAAGGGTTCTCAGATTTTATGCATGAAAGGCTTTTATTTTCCCCTGGTTGCTCATTGCCCTATGCTGTAGGGAAACAATTTTTTCTCTAGCTCTTAGGAATATTTTACTTAGCTCCGTGGGTTATTTAAATCTTTTGGACAATGACAAACTTTAGCATAATGTACCTCCAAGAACCTCTTAAGGAATTTTGAAAAAGTCTCACATGATACTAGGCTATTTCATATATCCTTTTGCATGTCTTTTTAAAATAAAAGCTACACAAAATTATAACTTCTATACAAAAATATTCCATTATCATTTTATCCCTTTCCTCCCACACAACAAAATACCTCTGTATTAATTTCAGCACAAGAATTGGGAAAAGTAAGATGTAAAGGTTCATCTGAGTGATTGTATTTCTTTCAGGATGCTGAATGCTGTCTTCAGTCCTGATATAGAGGGTACTTACTAGTACCTCCAGTCTTTGGGCAATTCTGCTAGTTCATTCTTGACTGGTAAGATCATCTTTTGCTGTAAATATTGTTTCAGAATGACTGCTCCCTGTATGAGAGATTATATTTATTTTATTTGTTGCAGGGTGGCTTTTCTTTTGAGCTGTTTTTCAGTAAAATAAGAAGATGACTCCATTTACTCCCTGCACCTAGCCTTTGAAGAAAAATCTTGTATCCAGCCGATGCAGCAATTGCACCACCTGATGGAGCTATTAGTGGAATCCCAGTTATCCTGCAGATTTTTCCCAACACCAGGTCAGAACTTACCTCCAATTATTAGCCTGGCTAAACATGGCTTCAGAAAATTTTTGAGCTGAACTCAATTTAAGAATACAAGTGTATGTACAGAATAGCATGCAGTAGATATTGCTTATATTCTTGATGTTCTGCTTGTCATTACAGTTAGTAATCAATTAACATGAATTTGAAGCACAGCACATGTGTTCTGCCACATGAAAAGATGCAGTGTGTGTGTATTAAGCAACTCTGTGTATTAAGGCATGCACAATCCAAGACAAGACAATACCATCACCTGCATTTAAAATGTAAAAGTCAAGAACACACATTCTATATCCTGATTAATGAAAATAAGGTTCATGTGATTTTAAGCCAATTTTTCCAGATCTGTGTGTAAACCCCACATCACAGCACTACTCCATATATGTATACAGCGTTCATCTGCTCTTCCCTGGTGCAAACCAAGTCTGTTTCTGCTATCAAATACAAAGAATGAAGAGCCATATAACTGAAGCCACAACAGACAACCACTCCTGGGTAGCTGTTTTGTTCTGTTCAAAAAGCATTAACATTTTGAAGTACTATGAACCCAAGCGTATCAGACATATCTTGCTTACCTATTTCCACAGTAAATTAAGCAAAATTAAATGAGGTCCTCGCACTGTAACCTCACCATAAACTGAGAATTAAATCAACTATCCAATGTCAGCAGTATTGCAAGCAACCTCCTGAATCTGAAGCAACTTACATCAAAATGCAAGAGTGAGGAGGGGGGAGGATAAAAATTCCCATTTTCTGACAAGAGCAAAGAACTTAATCCAAAAGTGACACTACCACAGCCAGCATTAGTCACCACATGACAGGACAGCCAAATTTGCAAGATCCAACCAAAAGAAAAATTATTTACATCAGAAACTTTAGTTATTTTACCTAAGTCATTTAGGACCCTTCCATAACTTACTGTTATCAGTGGCCATTCAGATTCACCCACTGTCAGACACCACAGCTGTCAAAGACTGGGAGCAAGAATCTGATTCTTTCCTTCTACCTAAATTGGTTTGTTCTGCAGGCAACCTGCAAGTGCCTTTCTGGATGAAAAGTAATTGAATATGACCTTGAGTACTACTTCATATTTTTAGTATTGATTTGGAAAATGTTAAGAACTACCTGTGACTACTGTTGTAAAATTAATTTTCTTTGCTTCAGGATTTTTTTTTTCAGCGCAGGTGAACTACAGTAGCATTCAGGAACTGCATTCAATTTTATTTAAAATGTTCTTTTCATCAAATTCATTTACTAAGAATTGACCTCGTTATTGTTTCTATTTTTCCCTATAGAGCAGGGCAGTGCATTATAAATGCGTCAGAATGCTGGAATGAACTGCTGGTATTGGGGCTTCTGAGGATCAGCTTAGCTTCATAAAAATTACTTGAAATCCCAGTTTCGGGACCTAGGTTTGAAATGTGGTTAGACCTGAAATTTTCACTACAAAAATGGTAAAAACTTTGGGATTTGGTCCCTGAAGCTGGAGAGAGCATTAACACTGACTCATTAAGCCTCTAACAATATGTTCAATAGGACTCATAATTTTAGGTAAATAGAGAGGAGAAGCCAATGAGACATTCTAAGTCTGTTAAATGTCATCTCTTCTCCAGAAGATGGAGCATCATGCTAAAATATTTCAAAACAAAAAGCATAAGTGAACTTCAGAAAGTACAACATTATCCCATGGATCTTTGCCTGTTTCACTTCTGCTGAAATGAATATGGCCAACAGGGCAAACACAACACCTCAATGCACTGGGAGAAAAGATGAAGGCCTGGCAGTGCTCAAGCTGGTCTGAGCCTGCTGTCACACCTTGTCCTTCCAGCCAACTTCTGGCACCGTGGAGTGAGCAGAGTGCTGGGCCAAACTTCCTTCTTTTCTGATTCTTCCTACAGATGCCCCAGCAAATGCCGCCTAAATGCAGGGATATGATCACTCTAGAGGATAATGAAGCATTTGCAGTGAGAGCTTCAACTACTCCTATCACCTTTCCAGAGCTTCTGTGGGCAGATTTAGAACCTAATGGTTTCATCAGGCTTCAAAATTTATTTGGAGCAGAGCTTCTGGTTTATTTTCCTTTGAAAGGAATCCAATTTGTACATGCAAACACTGCTTTAAGAACTGAACCGACACAAACTAAATTGCAATAGTCAAAGCATTCCCTTCAAAACTGCACTACTGCTCTGAATTTAATTGCTAATGCAGACAGAAGCCAAAGTCTGAACTGAAGCAGGTACACTGAGGAGACCCAAGTGCTTTTACCTCCCTCCAGAGGGCAGAAAAGAGGAAATGACTGCGTAACAGATTAAGATGAGAAGCCAACCTAACTTCAACTGATACGTGCTTATAAAACTTCTATTTGATTTTTAAAAAAATCTTTAAAAGAGCCACTCAAATAATGTATTCAATGTAATACAATGAATTATACAAGTTTATCATGCATTGGGCACAACACAAATGTAACATAGCATATGAGGTTGCTCATATATAAGCTTGTATACTTTAAAAGAAACAAGTTCTGAAAGCACCAACTTGAATATTCTTCCCTGTTCTATTTAAATTTGTAAATCAAAATAGCAAGTAAAAGGGTATTGTAGTTCAATTCAGGAGGAAAAAAAACCAGCATAGACTGTGCCTTGCAGAACAAATTTTAGCAAGACAAAGTTTATTTTGCAGGGCTAGTAGCAATATTGAAAACTGGCAGGTGTTCAAAGCCCTGCCTGTTTCTTAGAGACTTTGAGTCCCTAGTTAGTCTATCGTATACCTAAACTGAACAAGTCCAAATACCAGCTCGTCAGCTTAGCAAGCAGCATTACTCTTCCGCTGCTTACAAATCCTTTCTAAAGACATTTTCTTCTTAGGTAGAGTTAAAACACCTCTGTCTGGTCTATTCCAGTGTCCATTCCCTGTTTGCTAAAAATGCCAACTTCTTGGCTTCCCTTCCCAGAGAAAAGCTGTAAATCACATTAAGAAGTATTAGGCTGAATTGGTTTAGGTGTCACTGATACAACTTTTTTCTTTTTATTTGCAAGTTCCAGCAATGTTAATCACATAGCAATATAGCTTTTGAGCAACTTTTCTATAAACAGATTTGCTTTTAACAAAAGTTACATGCTGAAAAAAAATCAGGTAGACCTAGATGGCTTTGGTCCACAGAAACACACTTTGGTATATGAGCCTGATAAGGCTCAAGACCATATGTAACAATGTTGATGTTAACTCTTTGCTATGTAATCCTAGTAAGAAACAGTCGCTGAGTGAAAAGAACGAGCCTATTTAATTGTTTTATTTATTTTACATTTAGCATGAAAATAAAAACTAGTGTCTAAATTCAAACAACTTGATGAAGAAGGAAGAGATTACAGGAATAGAAAGAAACTGTGGGATAGATACTAAATATATTTTAAGCTAAAATCCAGACAGCCTGAAAATAATTTCTTTTATTACCTGGAGATATCAGGCCACCCCAGATACATGTAGTTCTCTAATCATTTGCTCATCCAGCCTACTGATAACCTATTTGTCTAAGGAATTTCTAGACCTCTTCTATACCTAGCAGAGGAGAAAAAAGGCACTTTTTTGTAGTTATTTTTTACACAGGAATAGACAAGCCAAAGTCACCTGGGTTTCTCTGTATATGTGGGGGTTTTGTTTAATAGTCACTAAGGAAAAATATGTGACATTTTACTAAATACACTTCCCTGGGAAATGAGAATTGCTGTGTAAGATTGTAGTCTGAGCAATGATGGAGCAACTACAGAAACTGGAAACATAATAAATCATTTTGATTAATGAAAATCATGCATGTTATAGACCTTTCAGCAAAAAATAAAAATAAACCCCAGCCTCCTCTGTATTTCTAACTGCGAGTTTGTGACTAAACCCAGCAAGACGAAATATTATAACTTAACAAAGGTCATCCATCATTCCTATGTGCTGCTACTTTTCACCTGAGGATAAAACAACAAAAAAACTCTGAATGCAAAATATTACATTTTTAAGTGTCCAAACAGCCTTTCACCCCAGCTGTATTCAATGCTGCTCTCAGCAGACTGCATTTGAGAATCTCAAATAATTTTCCTTCCAAAAAAGCTTCACAAGCTGCTTGTGAGCTAATAAAATACCATGCATAGTTATGAATGGAAGACAAATATGTCCTCAGTCTTACAGAGTTTCTACATTACCACTCTAATGTTCATTAATAGCTTTATATATATATATATGTGTGTGTGAAGAGATGTATAAAATTAATGTTGCTTTTGAAAATTAATGGCATCATTTTAGAAAATGAAACTTTCTTAAAATTTTAAAACAGCAACAAACTCTTAACTCTTGACATTCAAAAGGCAGCATCAAGTGACATCATGTTCTGAAACTTAACCCCTGTTCCTCCTCCTCGCTGCAAAACAACACAACAGCAAAGCTTGGCCTGTAAGTTTCTCAGAGTCCTGCTTCTCGTGGAGTTCTAAGGAAAATGAGCCAGACCTCCTGCGCTTGGCTCTCCTAATTCCTCTACAATACCATCAACACAAAAACATTCAAATTAAAAGTGACAACACACTAACATCAAAAGAGCTTGATGCTAGCAGAAACTCCTCTAAATTTAGTCATTTTTTTTTTCTCCTCATCTTTGGAACCGGAATGATCAGGATGAACAACTTTAACAAACCAATGCTTAGGTTCGCAATGTGAATTCCAGTGTGGTCAGTTCTCGTTTGTCTGCACAGCTAAATATCACCATGATCAAAAAGAAATCTACTGTCAGCCAGAAAAAGATTAACTATCAATTAGAGTTAAAATGCTGTTCTTCTAGATCTTTTCTATTACTGGGTGGGCCTCTTGCCTTTAAGCAATATTTTCAAGAGGTTAGTGCTAGTGCTCACTCTTACTCTCAGCTCCTCATGCACAGCTATGCAAAGGGGCATCCTCTGAAGCCTGAACAAAATCAGGACAGAATCTTTTCTCATACATAGATAAAAACAATAGTCTCCTTTCTTAATGCAGATTTGAAATACAGCCATCATCCTTGTTTATTATGAAGATTCAGATTGCACAGAGAGGACCATCTGAAAAATTGCCATAGAGATAACAAATGCACTCAAAATATTCTTGTTTCCAAATCAATTATTGGACTAACACATTACAGCATTACAAGCTTTAATGAACTACTACACCATTAATAAAATATGTCAGTGTTCACAGTTTTAGACTACTCTGTTATGCAAGTAACAAATCTACTGAAACTAGCCATCTCAGGAGCCTGTTTTCTTACTGCAATATCAAATGCTTCAACATCAGCAATAAATCATAAAACGTTCACTGGGTTTAACAGAGCAACAAAATTCTTATTATAAGGACTAGATATCCTTTAGCTATTAGTCACCATTATTACCCCAATTTATTAAATTAAATACCTACTACATTGCAGCGATTAGTGATACAGTAATATTTAACCAGCATTTAATGTACTAATAATGCTAAAATCTAACTTTAAGAGTGGAAAAGCTAAAATGATTGTTAGACAAAAAAGTGGCAGAGGATGACACATGACAGCCTAATCAGATTTGAAGCACATGAGACTGATTACTTTTAGAAAGGAGAGCACAAAGGAAAGGCTGAAGAAGCAGCCTTTGGTCAATCTCAAACATTTGTTGTCCTTGACACAGAAAAACTGTTCAAAAATTGAACTTTACTCTCATAAGAAAAACAAACTGATGGGGTTTATATTGTATGGACAAGGACTAATACAAGAAAGAGACCTCTACTTTTCTATTTCTTCAAAGCTAGCCTACAATATTAATCATACTTCCTTCAGTCACTGGATTTTATCTCAGGGAAAAAAGTAAGAAAAAAACCCTGAGTTCTAGATTCTTTTCACTGATGGCCTTTCGGTCCTGTACCAGGAGTTCTCTGATTTTTTCTGTTGCAAATGGGAAAAGCTTGAGGCTATACTCTGAGGAACACCTAACGGGCATACACTGGCACTGCTGCTGAAACAGTTCTGTATGTCCTGTCATCCATCGAAACAAACAAATACCAACAACACTAGGAGGAAACAAATGGGTTTATATTTGTAAACATTGACAAAGCAACATTCAGATTTTAAAATTCAGGTTTTATGAGAAAATTATTGTCTTTTCATATTTTTAACTATATTTCATAATATTTTCCACTTGCTGAATACACCTTCATGTAATGAAGGTAGCAGTATATTACAGAGATGGGCTATCTTACCTTGGAATTTCACACAGAGGCATTTTCCACACCTGGAACCAGCTTAGGACAGCTGGAGCTTTGCCACTGCTATTCATCTTCTCCTGAAAGAGGCACTCTGGGTCTGAGATCCCAAAGCTTGCACTCACTCAAGCAGACAGCAAGGAGCCCCAAGTTTGTGAAAACTTCCAGGACTTTCTCTTCCCTGAGCCAACCAGAAAATCCTTTCACCCTGTACCCATGGGGACTTTATCTTCCAAGTCGTGAACACGCCCTCCCCAAAATTTCCTCCTCTGCACCCCTTTTAACATGGTCGGGGTTGCAATTTGTCAAGAGGTGGAAGCACATAATCAGGGGCATGAAATTACTTGGGTTGGGAGGAACCCCTGTTCGAGTGGGAACCCCCACTCAGAACGGGTCCAGGTAGGTCAGGTTGCTCAGGGCTGTGTCAAACCCATCTTTCCTCAGCCTCTCCTTGCATGCTCCAGCCCTGTAATCATCTCGGTAGCCCTTTGTAGGACTCCATTATGTCAATCTCTTCCTTGTACTGGCAAGCCCCAACTGGACATAGTACTCCAGATGCAGTACAGAAGTGTCAGAGAAGACAAGAATCACTTCCCTCGATCCACTGGCTACTTTCTTGCTAACACAGCCCAACATTTGATAAACCTTTGCTGCAAGGGCACACTGCTGACTTGTGTTCAACTTGTCCACCGCAACTGCAAGGTCCTTTTCTGCAAGGTTTCTAAGTCTTGGAAGTTATCGCATCTTTGTATGACTCTGGACTCTTCCTCACTATGATAAACATATGAAATAGTACTTGAAGTACTTAAACCTTGAAAGCGAATGTGTACTGCCACTTAAAAGAACAGCAGAGAAATCAAAACTAACATGAAATGACTCTGAATATCAAGGGCAAGGCTGAAGCAATGAGATTAGTCAGTCTTAATTTTTCAGGTGGGGGTGAGTGTCTTAAAAACAAGACTCTCCTGCATACAAGGCAAGAGCTATATTTACTATACTGAGCTGCAAAGGACAAACGTTAGATCTGTATTTGTTACAGGAGTTTGTTCATGGAATAGGATTCACCAATTTGCTGCACTAGAATAAATAAATGCCCAACTTGAACTGAAAATCAGCATATAACGATTGCATATATTTATTCCCAAGGAGCAATAAACATTATTTTAGAAAGAAAACATAGGAAATATACCAAAAAACGTATTCTGACTTGTCATACGCAGCAAGAAAAACACTTACCTTTCAGATCCACTTCAGCCTTTTAGTAACACTCATTTCTAGTAGGAGAGTTACTGAGGAAAGAATTTGCTCCTGCCACTGGGATTTGTCATAAGGAAGTTATATTCCCCTAATTCCTCCTCTAGTGCATAAGTATTTCAGAAAACTTCTTTCCACGTGCTAGGTCCCTTCTCCCAGATCACACAGCTGGGGAAGAAACCATGAAATTGGGCTGAGCTTGGCCCTGAACACTGGTGAATGGCCAGTCCATGCCCCCCACTCCCTCACAGGCACGCGAAGTGAGGGCTGGCCTGCCTTGGGATGAGCCTCCACAATACCGTCGTTGCTGACCAGAGGTGACAGAAAATAGGTGCAAGGAGGCTCCGTTTTGCTTCCAGTTTGTGACATGGTGGAGCAGGCATTCACCTTTCAGTGATTAAGCCAGATCACCATCTGTCATCACCTTGGATGCACTGCCGTTTTAGTAACTAATTTTTGCAGGTAAGAAGTAATGCCCGTGGCTACAGTAAAGCTCGAATTTGCAGCCAACCCCTCATGAGGCTGCCTGGGGAAATCGGTGGAGTCGCGACGCGGCCCGGGCGCCGGTGGCGATGAGGCAGCCTGGCCCCAGCCGCGCCGCGAGGCTCGGGGCTGTGGCGGGAAGCGCGCGGCCGCGTGGGCACGGGAGAGGGACAGCGACCGGGTGGGCGCGGCGCGGCGCGCGAGCGCGGCTCCTCAGGCCGCCGGCGCCCCTCACGCTGTAACGGTCGCTCGGGGCTGGTTTGGCGCCTCGCCGCTTACACGCGGGACCCGCCGGGATCCCTTGCCGCAAGCGCCGGGGAAGGCTCGGGGCAGGCCCCTCTGGCTGGCCGGAGGGGGTCCTCGCGGCCTTTCCCCCCTCCTGCCCTGCGGAAGGGAAGGCGCCCGCGAGCGCCGCGGGTGGGATCCGCCGCCCGGCAGCGCCGGTTGACCCGCGGGCGGCTGCCGGAGCGGCACGGGGCTGAGGGAGCAACTCGGGGCAGCTCCGCTTCTCCCCCCCGGTGAGTGGTCGGAGCGGCCCGGCCCCAGCGGGCTTCCTCAGGCGGTCAAGGGCGGGGCGGGGGGAGCCGAGGAGAGTGAACCCGTGGTTTCCCGTCACACCCCCGGAGACTCGCGCTGTCCCCAGCGCCATGGGGCAGCGCTTGCAGCCGGCTCCGGGCTCGGCCCTTCCTCCCCCGTCCGCCTCTCCGCCGGGGCTGGGCCGGTTCTCCTGCCCCAGCCCTGCCTCCCATTTCCCCCCTGGGCAAAGGGGAAGAGGAAAAGCATCTCCCGGGCTGGCCGCCTCGCCTGGGCCAAGGAGGGATTTTGGCAGCTGTAGGGTGCTGCCGAGGCACTGGGGCAGTGAGAGATGGGGAGCACAGGCAGGGAGCAGAAGCATGGTTTGATGGTTTATGGTGAGCTACGACCCGTGCTGTCAAAAAAGATTATGGCATGGGATCTAATTTATACCAGTAAGCTTTTCTGAATACACAGAAGTTTTGTTGTAACTGACTTGTAACAAACTCCTGAAGTGGATGCGGTTACATCAGCATGAGGACGCATAGCTATTTCTGTATGGAAGGTGAATAATGTACTAGTATGTAAGTGTTATGTGTGATTTTCATAAAAAATAAAACACCTGTAACTGAAATAGGTATCTTTAAATGTGAATTTCAGATACAGGTTGAGATGACAAGAGTCTCTGACCACTGGAAAACTGGTGAAATGGTGACAGCAGGGTGGGGGAAAAGTTGTCAAAGGGAAAAGCATGCAATCCACTTATTTTCCTTTTCTTTGTCAGAAGCTATGGTATTTGTATCAGAGACTGAACAAGCACATTTTAGTAAAATCTTGCTGGCTACATAGCAGAAAGGAAGCGAATGAAGGAGTGTAGTGACAGCAAGGCTAGGGAGGGTGGTTGGCTGAAATGCTGTGATGTTAGTTGCAGTTGTAGAAAAAGTGTGTTAACTTGTCTTTGTTTGGCTTGTCTTTCTTCACTCCCATTCCCAAACCCTGATTTACTTCGCAATGTTCACATTGAACACATAATGATTTCTTCACAGGCCTGGTCTAAACAGTATGGATACGGACTGTGTAGAATAGGACTTAAGCATATAGAATAGAATCATAGAATAATTCAGATGGGAATGGCCTCAGGAGGTCACGTAGTCCAGCATCCTCTTCATAACCCCTCGGCTTGGGACATGCAAGCCTTCTGACACATTGACTCCACCTTGCCATTTCTCTAAGGCTGTAAGTGGACGGATCTTCCCCAAAAACGCACTGCATGGGTCTAGAAAAGAGCTCAGTCAACTTGTTTTGCAGTGTAGGTGTGGTCTGGTTCAGAATCTGGCCAAAAGCCAATCCATTTTAGTTGTCCGAGGAGGCTGGATCTCTACTTCCGTGAAGTTTGCAAAAACTGTGTGGGTATAGCATGTGATGGAAAATCTGATAACTGTAGAAGAAATAAAGGAAAATCTTCAATTTTTTCAGTGCTAAGATGTTACCTCACACAGCGTGTTCCCTGTATGTCAAGAGGATGTGCTACAAGTGACACACATCCAGAAGAGAAAATAAGAATATTTAGAAGTGTCTGGAAAATATGATCTACAAGTAAATACTGAATACATTGGAAAATGGAAGACTGGATGAAACATTAGTCTTCAATTATGTAAGGAGGCTTCTTCGCAGATGGGGGGAATAACTTAATGGTCCTGCAGGACAGGATGAGAAGTAATAGGCTTAAATTGCCAGTTACTTGTGAAGCATAAACTTGTGAAGACTGAAACTGTTGGTGTGGTTGTGGAATTTCAGCTGGCGTTAAGACTTTTGACAAATGCTTGCCAGGGATAATACAGGTATCGTTTATCATACCGTGGTCTGGGGAATGAGCAAGGGACCTAGCGAACACCAAGCAGCTCTGAGTGCTTATCTTTGTCTTCCTGACTTCTCAGTCATCTTGTGTTGAATCATGTGGAAAATAGAATTGAATCTAGCTGAACCGCAGAGATAGGGGCTTCAGAAGATGAGAAACAGGTGCCAATTTATCTTTGAAAGTGAGATGACAGATAAACCCTGTTAAGAGTATTTTTAACTAGCTCAAGTTGAATGGAAGGAATGGAACCAATGCAGCCTTAAGTTTCTATCAATCCCATATTTATCTTTGCTATGAACAAAGATTTTCCAGCACAGCTAGTGAGTGTTCTATGCTGACCTGAATATGACTGAGAAGTCTGAAAAAACAGTACTGGGCACTGTTAGTGCTAGCTCTTTCATTTTGTTTAGTGTTCTGTCCATTGTCATTTCTAAATCTAATGTGGGGAACACTCTTACTTTGTTAGGGATGACAATTTGATGATGGTGTTTTCCTGCTCTGAAACAAGAAGAGATATTTTAAATAGGATTTAATAAACTGCCATAATAAATGTTTTATAAAATATTGTGCATTTGCAAAACCATAAAAAATAAAGACTTCAGATAAGAGTAATTTCATGTATTTGGTTTTAAAATCCAGTTCTTTGTTGTAGGGCACGAAAGATGGAGTATTCACATAAACATTTGAGAGCAAAAAAATCCATGGCTCTAAGTAATCGAAAGCAAGTAGAAAAGCTGAATAAAATAAAGAATACTTCAACAGAGGAGGAGATTTTATATGGCTTGCAAACTAAAGATCATTCTCTTCAGCCAAGTACCTTAGATATAATCTGCAAAAGTAAGGATTATGTAAAAAAAAAAGTGTTTTCTGAATCACGTGTGCCTTCAGTGCTAACTGAAAACCACCACCAGTGTCCTGACCAACAATCAGAACGGTGGCTAACACAGAATGTTCTTTTGGTGCGTTGATCAAAATACTACTCAAGAAGAGCGTCAAAATCCTGTGCCTGAGATAATTTGCAATAAAAATTCAGATGCAAACCAACTTTTAAATGCTGGATGTTTAAAATGTATACTTCATAAAAGATGTAATGATGTAAACATATCAGCATCAGTTGAAGAGCATTTTTGCTCGAGTTTGAGGTGACTGCCCATTTCTCACATGAGAAAGAGTGCTTTTGTGGAGGCTGCATTTGACAGTGATAGTAAGGGTAAGAAACTAACAATGCCATTACCATCCTACAAAAGGTGAGCACAAAACATGGAACAAAATCTGGAATGAGAAATTCATTCCAGTGTTAAAAAAAAATACATGAAATAGATGCCTCAGAAAAGGAAAAAGAAGATTTTGCTGGCTGAGTTGCTCCCATAAAAACTACAAGAGACAGAAAGACGGGGGGGGGGCGGGGAATAAAGTGTCAGGTAGAAATGACTTTTCAAATATTTTGGAAAATAATGAAATGCTGCTGGATACATTGTGTGACTGTAAGAATAAGTCAAGAAAAATACAGTTATAAATTAATTCTAGAATAATTATTTTTCAGGGTTTTTTTTCCACTAGAGAAATATGATATTAGGAAGTCCACAAAAATATGTCTTTTAAGTGAATGCTTTCTCTGCTGACCAAATTATTTTAGTTTATTATTTGAAATTCTCTGCCCTTTAACCAACGTATGCTATGGGAATATTTGTAGCATTTTGTTAATAATCATTTTAACTAACATCATGAAATATCTTGACCTATTCTGAATGCATAGGTCAGGATAAATTGTGTTCAAGCATCAGCAGCTAACTTACCAAGTCAGGTTTAGGGTTTCCTAGGCAGAAGGAGTTGTTGGATTTGGGACTTGCAGTTACAAGAACTATATTGAATTGGTACCTTCATTCACGTCCGTGATAGAACATTAACCCTAACAGGGTTTAACAGATATTTCACATTTTCAATTGTTAACAACTTTGCATAAAATAAATCAAAGCAAATCTGAAACAACAGAGGAGTGAATAAAATGGTTACAGTTTAGTTTGGAGGTTTGAGGCAAAACCAAAGCAGTTTTCTCAACTTTGCTTTTATTTTGTATTGCAACTGGCTGTAAGCTTTTTTTCTAATTCATGTTTCAGTAATACTGTGTTTATGCATAAGGAATAAATCTAAGCAAAACACCTCTTTTCAAAGATGCCAGTGATGACTTTAGTCTCTTTCAAAAAGCTTAATAGTTAATTTAAAAAAAGCTTTAATAGTAACTATAAATTTGGAATGATTACTCGTTCCTTATTTTTGTCCATATATAACTAGTCTTGATTCTCCTTAAGAGCCTCTGAAAACATTGTTGTGAACTGTGGCATTAAAATGCATATTATTAGGAAATGATCAGTGGAGAGTTATTTCATTCACCATTGGGATAAAAGCCAAATATTGGAGGGCGAGGGGGAGAAAAGGCAGGTGGTGAAGACCAAAATACCTAAATACTCCTCCATTCATTTCTCTCTCTCTGGAAAAAAAGTTTTGTTAAAACTGATTCCTTCAGATGTTCTGGCTTATGCAAATCTCTATTTCCTAACTAGCATAAATGTTTAAAAAGTAACCGTGATTTGTGCTTACCTATGTACCGCGTGGCATAGCAGGGGAGTTGTTGCTCCAGTATTGAGACATTAATTAGCTGAAATAATGGTGTACTTGTGGAATGTGTGGAAGCATCCTTACTTGTCAAGTTCCTAGATGTTTACAGCTAGGAGGAAGAATGTTCCTTTTTCTTGTTGAGGTTTACAAGTAAAGAGACTCTCTCCTGCCTCGTATAAACAAGAGAGTTTTCTTTCTGCAAACTGCCTGAAATAAGTGACAATGAAAAAGTAAGTATTATTGTAAAAGACAGTAGTACAAGCCTAGCTGTTAGAGGTGGAACAGGCAAGGTTTTGTTGGTCTTTTTGGAGTGGGGAAGAGGGAAGTGGTTTCAAACCACTGATGGCCTGGAGAGTGAAGATATTCTTAATCATTACTTTGCTCAACTTCTCACTGTCTTAAGAAAATCACACTTCATAGTTTTAAAAGTGCAGTAGAGCTTTCAATAAGAACTTCAATAAGCATGCTTTCTGCAAACTCACATGGATTTTAAGTTGAAATAAATAAATGCCATTTTGTTATACATTATATGTATACATTATAAATTCAGAATAGTTTTTTTCTCATGAATCTTTGAAATGCTCATGAAGTATCTTTTAGCAGTTTGTACGGTGTTGAGTAGTTCATATTTCATGGATACAAAAAACTGTATGCTTGCTTTAAGGGGAAACTTGCTAGGATGGAGCAGACACTGAATTTCATAGTTACCCTGTTCTGTTCTGAGTGCTTTGAAAGTTACTGTTCAAAGAAAATTAAAGTATAGGTAGCTAATTCAATTGTTTTCTCAATCATTTGAAAGGTATTTGTTATATGCAGTCCTAATTACCTTGTTTTGATTGTGTTTGCTTAATAGTACTCTATCTTAATATTCTATTTAGACAAAGATAAGTAAGATTTTCACCTTTTGCATTGTAATGGTAGCTTAGTTACATTTCTAAATGAGTAGAAATTCAAACTTTCTTGGAGGCCAATGTCCTTACTAGCTTATTCATATTCAGCTCATTGGCTTTTACATTGTTCAGGGGTGGGGAGTTAGTTCCAACCCTGTCGGTTACTTCAATAACTGCCTCTACTGCTGGTGCTGCTGCTTGAGTGATGATCAGTGGAGTAAAACAGAAATACCCTGTTCTGCTTGGTTGTGGTGCAAAACGCCTGCTGTACAGTCATAAAATAGTTGTTAAATTTATATACCATCATGGTCAAGTAATGAGCTGGGAATACTGTTCTTTTTGGCAAGGTAAGTACAATCTTTAAATTGCAGGTGCAAGATTCTTCCTTGACTGCAAAGTATTACCTCATTAAAACCCCTAGAGAATAATTTCCTTTATGTCATTCTTCATTTTAATAAAAAGAGGGGTAGGAAGAGAGACATTTCATTTGATGGTAGTAAGAATGTTTCTAAAATTATGATGGTTCTGACATGCCTCTGAGGCCGGCTTCTCTGCTTATAATGCTTAAAGAATCCCAAATCCCGGGAAGGGGCTTTCTGTGATATATCAAAAAGCTCTCTTAGGTAAAAGAGAGATGAGAGGCACTGGCCCAGGATAGGGTAGGAAAGGCCTTCAGGTATATCTCAGTGTTATTTCAGCAGAAGCAGCATTGTCTTCTTTTATTTGCTTGTCTCAAGGTAGAGAGCATGCTGTTGTCACTGGAAAAAAAAAAAAAGGAAGAGGATAAAATAGCTCTCAATAAGTATCTGTAATAAAGTTTAGTAGTGAGAAAATTAATAGCAGCAACGTGATCTTGTTTCTGTCCCCCTCTTCCTTCTCTCCACACTTTTGCCTGAATTTTTGGTTTCTGTTTCTTTTTGCACAAAATACTATGTCCCAACTCTGTTTCAAGATCAAATTGCTGCAGGATAAGGAGAAACATCAGTGATTTGGATATGACTCCTCCCTCCACTGCCCTCAGCTGTAATTATTTATATTGTAATGTAGAAAGGAGTTTGAAAGGTTGATGGTGGCTTTTTTTTTTTTTCCTCAGGGAGCACTCAAAGGAAGAGGGTAAGCTCACTAAGCAAAGAAAATACCCAGCGTAAACATATTAAGGTTTCTGATGAAATCAAGAAAAAGAGTATTTGTACAATGTCAAAAAAAGAAGAAAGTCTTTTGGGAAAGGTAAAATGCAGTGATTTGAATGTTTGAGTTGTTTTATATGTGTATTAAAACAGATGGGATCACTCTATTTATAACTTAAGGTATATTTTTGGGGAGGACTGATGATTTAGATTAACAATGTTGGTAACTGTCTTTCTAGTAAGAATATAAATTCGTGTTGGGAGGGGAGAAAATACTGAAGTTAGTTTGAATGTGTTCTCTGCTTATCCAAAATTTAAAATATTTTGATTGCTACATAAGACAAAATTTACGTATCAATGCATCCAGTTCTTGCATGTTTTAGGTGAAGTAACATTTGCTTTGTGAGTGGATCTGACTATAACTTTTTGAAAGTGTGCCAGACTGCAAGTGCGCGCCTGCCTTTGATAATTTGCTTTAGACAATATGGAGTTACAGTCCTTCCAGAAGATAGAAACAGGAGGAATTACTCAGAGGGATAATGATTTCCTTTTCCATTTGTGGAGAATATCTGAAAATTCTTCTTTAGTTCCTTTCCACTTTAAAGGAGTATTTCTTTATCAGCTGCTACTGTTTGAGACCGAGAATAAGGAGCGTAGTGTCTAAGATGGATTTGAGAACTCTCAACCCTTTATGCAGCTTCAGTTAAGGGAAAAACTGCCACTTAGATTCAGTTGGTCCTGAAAAAATTTCTAAGACGAACTAACAAACACTGATCAGCTGTCTTGAAATTGCTCTAATACTCTCACTGTGTTCATTGGGAAGCATGATTTTATTATTTTCTGGGGATTTTCATTACATGTATTGTGTACATGGAAAAAAATTATAACGTGACTTTAACTCCAATAGTTCAAGTATGTTACATTGCTTAGAGCATTGTTATGACTGCTGTATGTCACTGAAGCATTTGAATTCCAGCACTTTTTTCCATCAAAAAGAAACTGAACTTTCAGTCTAGTGATGCCCAAAGTACGTCACCCCTGTGATTCCAGTAGTCAGTCCCTGATGATGCAGAGGTACTTCTGGGTAGAAATGTGGGAGGAAAGTACTGAGGGGCTGTGGACAAGAACTTAGGTAATGTTTGGTGCTAGTAGGAAGGGATGAGGAGCTAGACCTTGGTGAAAAATCAGAAGTTCTGGCAATCAGAAGGATTGGAAAGAAGTATTTGTACGCACACATACACACACATGAGAATGCAGGTGTTACTGAATTCTTTGATTAGATACCAGAAGTCCTTGGGAGACGAGAAATTTAAGACAAACTTAGTCCTTCATTTGACAGCAATTTCTACTAGTACAAACCTTCCTCCTGTTTGCATTGGAACTGGAGAGGAAAGACTGACACATGTAGGAGGATACCTGAAAGAGGGAAAAGCGGGAGAAAGAACAGCTGTATAGGAAAACTATAGTTAGTTCTCAACTTGTGGCTGCAGTGAAGGACCATCAAGAGTGAAAAATCTGGTCTTATTAGTGTCATCAACATAAGTATCTTTCATATTTAGCAGTATTGTAGCACATCAGTTATCTATTGTTCATCAATATCTGTCTTGGAGACAGAGATTTCTCTTTCAGACTGAGACCCAAGACAATACTTTTTTCAAGGCATTAAGATTGAGAGTATTTTAAAAGCCTCAACATCTTGGCAATTATCAGGTATAATAGGAAATAAATATTTTAATTAAGAGAATTTAAAAAGCTAAACACTTTCTTTGCTCTTTTGCTTTTTGTAAAGAAGAGGGAACTATTGTATTGTTGCAAGAAAGCAGAAGCAATTCAGTAAAATCCTTGGATGAAAGGAATGAGTTTGGCAATTTCTTTTTATCACAGAGGCTGAAAACAAGTTCCATGTAGAGAATAATCATCAGGAATTTCTGTGTTTTTTAATGGAAGCTTTTTTTTCCCTAGGAAATCCATTACTTGATAATGAAATCTTTATTTTCCTGACTTTAAGATACACTCAGTCCTGCTTATACAGACATTTTTTTCCTTGTAGTTGATATCAAGGAGACCTGTCCTGATGTGTAAAATCAACAAATAATTTTAATAGAAACAATTAAAATTACATATAATTTATGTAAAATTTAAATATTCATGTTTATAGTTATAAAGAATAGATTCATTTCTCAGGATAACAAGCGTCACTTGCTCATGAGTACTCTCTGCTTGAAAGCACAGATCTTGCCTCTCAGCAATTTTTGATCATCAGTCCTGTAGAAAGTAAAATCTTACATTTTGTATGTAGAGAAATAATGAAGATTTAAAAGAATGTTTAAAGGTATACTAGTGCACTGGTAGTGATTAATATAAACATACTAATTTTACCTCTTTCAATTTTAGAAGGTAGATATGTTTTGACACTTCCTTTATGCAAAGTGAGTTAAGTCCAATGGAGAATGCCAAGATACAAAATTCTATGTTTTGTACCTGCCAGAAATTCCATATAAACAACACAAAGAAAATAACTCTACTCTCCAGAAACTTAGCTAAATTTTAAGTTTAGCACTGTGTTTATATAGTCGTTTCAATGTTTTTAGATTTTTAGGTTTAAAACACAGCTTTTCTTTATTATAGATCAAACTTATGATTGGTGAGCGGATGGATATTTTAAACAATGACTTCTTTAATCAAAAACTAGAAAGTTTAAATAGAAGAGTGGAACAAGCACAATGCAAAAAAACACATGAAGAAATAGCTAAAACATTCCTAGTAAGTTTCTTTGCGTAACTGTGTGAATATTTTACATGTGTATCACATACGACTGTTACGCTACCTTAAAGACCCCAAAAGTATGCAACCTTTTCATCTTGTGTGACATAAAGATAAGTTAGCAATAGTTGCATTTTTAGCCTTTGTTCATTGCAATTGTTTCACTGTCTACTCTTCATATGATAATAATGTTTAACTTCCTTATTTCAGGTGAACTCTAAGTGTTTCTTAACCCATGCTGTGTTTCTTTTCTGTTGCAGAAGAAAGTATCAAAACTTGAGAGACGTATTAATGCTGTGATAGCATTTCAGGAGGAAGTGTACTCAAAAATGGCTGTTCATCAGGTATGATGCAGATGCATAAGCTAATACAGACATTAATGCCTAGTTGTAAACTAATAGATGACTGTGGATGTTTACATTGAAACCTGGTGACTTTGACAACTGTTGCTGTTGCTTGCATTAAGAACAGAAAAAATCTATGTAGAGCTCTGAAACTGGTTGATCTTTTGAGAATTTGTTTTCAGTTTTAGACTACAACATCATTCTTTTCAGTTCTTATGATTAAACAAATTCAAAACAGGGTGTAAACACTACATGTGTTGACAACTTTTGCTTTGATGCTGTCCTATTGGAGAGCCCTTGGAATTTTTCTAGTAAAGGTCAGAGCTCTTCGTTAGAAAGTTAAATCTTCTTACAGCATACTTGCCTCTGAGTTACCTTTCATCAGCCATTTAGCTGCAGTCCACCAGGTGCATAGGGGCCATGAACTGCAAGGTGAAAGCCATGAAATTGAAAATATGATAGAGTAAATGAAAATGTTAGTAACATAGCTATTAATACATGAGCATTTTTCATGGTAGGTATTGATACATTAGTACTAAAATGATAAGATTACAATATTTTTTTTCTGGGGACATTTAATTCTTATGAAGAACAAGAATTTCTCATGTCCTTAGCATGATCATATTTTGTTGTGCTGAAATTCTTTTAGCTAATCGTATGGGAGGAGGAGTTCTGTGAACTGTCAGCCTCCTATTTCATGCTGACTGTATATTTCACGAAAAAATCTCACTTACTTTGACAGAAATATGCTTGTTTAAAAGAAGCCTTCGGAGTCTAAGTCTTTCTGTTCTTTCACATCTAAAAGTATAAAAGAATTGCATGTGACAAACATGCAGTCTTATCTTTTTGTTAAAGGCTTTCACATGTTTTACAAAATTAGTTTCATATCTTCTTGGCCTTTTCCCAAAAACTTTAAACAAAGCATAAACCAGGATAAGGTCAAGTAAGATGATTACAAGCCTCAAAATTTAAATAAGTGTTTGGAGATTTTAAACACAAGTTAAGCTTCAAGGAAAAAAGTGTTTTGTTATTACTGTGTATTTAATTTGATTTTCTTTTGTTGTTGTGTTTAAGTACACCTTGATTACTTTAGCACTTTTTGCAAATATGACTAGGTTTATACTGTAGGTTTTATGACGATGCAGTATTTTTTTCATCCTTTGCCAGACAAGGCTTCCACGTGCAGACTATCAAAATACAGTACTAAACGAGCTTGGACCCTCTGTTCTCTGTCCTGATACTGTAAATATACCAATAAGGTCCTCAAATACACTTTTGCTACCATGTTACACTGCTTTCACTTCAGCACATGTTTCAGAATATATAAGGTATGTATCTAGAGTTGAATAGTAAAATGTAGTTAATGTCCTTATATTGCTTTAAAGCATTTATGAGAAAATCTACTCTTTCTCTGAACTTTTTTATTGGCAGTTAAATTCTAATAGTTGGATTTAAAACTCAGTTGTCGTTAGGTGTCCAGTGTTGTTGCTGGTATCTTCAGCTTATCCATTGCAGCTGAAGCTAGATGATCAATTCTTGAAGGGCTTCAAGGTCTGTTAGGGCACTGATTTCTTACTGAATGACAGGCAAAAAAAGTCTCTGTAAAGGTATTTTAGTGGTCATGGAAGGAAAATCTTTCAGGTAACTTCTTAATAGAAAATGTAAAAAAATGAACATCACAAATCCTATTTCCAGTATTAGGACACTCCTAGAATGAGAGAAATCCAGATTCCAGAGAAATAAATGTATTTATTATAAAATTTTAAATCAGTATATACTAAATACCCTGATGGCCAGCACTAGACAAGTGTACCACAATATGGGCAGTGCAAATGTCAAACAAATGTCCCCTTAGTTGATCTTACCTTTTTCTCGGAGTACAATTACACTTTATATGTTTCTAGTCCCTCTGATTTTAGACAGATGTTTTACACCTCAGATTAAATGGATTAGCTTAGCCATTAATACACATATAAAGTCTGCAGGAATTAATTTACCATCCACACTACAAAATCGACCTATTAGGATGTATACGTTTCAGTATGCCTAATGGCATCTATTGATATTTTTTACTATTAAGTGACCCTGGATCTGCGATAACAAAATGTACCTCAGTAGATCTCAAAATGTACCTCAGTAGTGCCATTTGTTATGCAGCCCGCGATCACAAAATTGCCAGGTTTTAGGTAATGCAATTGATGGTTACAGTTTAGAGAGCAGAGAAATGCAGTACAATTAATCTATGCCCCTGTTTTCATAAAGCAAAGAGAGTAACTTTGTTGTTTTACTAAGATGGAAGCAAATTGGGTTTATTTCTATAAAAGATGTCTAGAATATGAATGTTTCTGATGTGTAGCATATTCCACTGTTAAAACAGTTAAAATGCAGCAATGCACAAGTTAGTAAGTTGAATGGTTTTAAAATTTTTTTTCAGTGCCGTAATTTATTAAGTGGTTTATTAAAGTTTGTTTACTGTGCCATTATTTTGTTGTTTTAATTATGTCTTAATCAATGAATTCAACTTTGAATGGTTGATATATTTGTGTAGCTATTTTTAATGCTTTTTTTTTTTAATAATTCATTCTTGTATATCTCCAAACAAGATTTATCTATTTTTTGTTTTATCAGTTCTGATGAAGTCATACTGGTTTCCGTGGAAGACCAAAATTCAGCAACTGCAAATAATTCAGGTATTGAAATTTAACATTGAATCCATGCATGCTAATGAATTTACTGCAGAATATACAAAGTACATCTAAAACATTGCCAGCTACTCATGTCTTTTCTTTTTTAAAATGTCATTAAAATCCAGTTGTGATTCTGAAATGCTTAGAAATCTGCCAGATTTTTGTATGTGTTTTTTTTAAATTGAAATGTTAGCATGCTTTCACTTTATCAAGATGTCTATCTGTAGACTTGCATTGTTTTAAAAATGTTTAAATTAAAACAATTAGAAGTCTAGTATGAGCTTCACTAATGAAAACTTTTATACATCCAACCCACTGTTTTATTATTACAACATTCTTTTCAGGGAATACCATAGAAAGAGGAGATTTATAAAATCAAATTAGTGTTAACTTAATAGGTTTTAGAACAGTAGAAACACTACATTTTTTTACCAAGCTTGTTTGTCATATAAATAACGTAGTGACAAAGTGAGCATTTTGAGCAGCACTTTCCTCATTCTGATAGCAGTTGCTGCTTAAAGGAAATAAGTATCACCCTTTAATCAAGAATAATACACAGTAGGCTGTTTGTCCTCTCTACCCACGTATTTTCTTCATTGCAACTGGACTAATTTACTGGGGAAAAAACTTCTAGAGATACGTTAGCCCACAAAATCTTGAATAGCATCTCAGAATGCACACTTTCTCACACTGCTTCCTTACAGAGATGTCTTTGATATTTATGGCCCCTCTAAGACGATTCTGGGCAGGTTGAGTTGACTTGCCTGATAGTTGCTTGTTAGACAGAGGCAATACTGAGCATTCTTGCTGAGTCTGTCATTTCCATAAGACTATTGTCCCATGTGTTTTGGGAGGGGAGATTGGTAATATTCTGCTGCTCTGACAAGTATTAAAAAGTATTCTTGTCACAGTGTAAATTAAGACTTTTAGAAAAAACATGTTTACGTATTTTAAACTTCTGTGAAAATTGTGTTACAGCTATTCCAGATAACCAAATGTCTACACAAGCAGAAATGCCAGCAACAGTTCAGGTAAAAAATAAACTAAGGATATTTTTCATCTTTTCTTCAAATAAAACCAATTGTTGTTGATGGTACATAGACTGCTTCAATATCCTGGCTTTTGAGTTACTATTATAGGTGCTTTGATTTGGGGCAAACATAAGAACACAGAATGTAGGTATGTGGACTGTCATACTTCTTGCTTTTATTATTGTTATCACCTTCTTAAAGGTGAACTTGTAGGGAAAAGACTGATGTGAAAAGTGATGACAAAATGTCATGCTGCTTTTCCTCTTGGAAAAGGAGACCTTGTCTCCTGAATGATTGTGTTGCATGGAAAGCTACAGAAGCAATGCTGTTGCAGGGCACAAAGTTGAGCGAATGAGAGGGGAAGAGATGTTGGTCAATCTTGAACTATGTTAGTTTTGTAAGCACTTACTCAGCTTGCTTTATTCTTCATTTTGGATAGAAGGTGAATATTTAAAGAAAAAATATAGGTCTCTCTCCCAGTATTGACAGCTTAGTCAAGCTTGCTTTTTGATCCGTTAAACAAAACTAAGCTCATGCTTTCCCATTTGAAAGGACACATTTGTGTTAGTATGTGTTCAGAATGCTTTTTGAGCAGTTTTGATTCTGAGTAGTCCATCTCTGAAATTTTTTGATTGCTTGGGGAAAATAATCATAGATAATTGCAAAAATCCAAGTCCTGAGGAGCATGTCTTTTACCATGGTAATCTGTGCATCCTCAGAGAAATCTAGAGATCATGATGGGACTGAAGTGTTTTTCATAACCTCTTTCTTCCCAGTGTATTAAGTCAGTGCAATTATATTGGTGTCAGCAGCTCAGTCAATGGGAAAAAATTAACTGTGGGTTTTTTTCGATGGGAGAGGGGAGCAGTCAAAACTTTGTTGGTCTAAATTTGTGTAACAACTGCTACAAAAACCTGGTGGTTAATCGTTTGTTAAGTTGATCAATTAAGTAACTATTTTCCATAAGAATATCAAAGAAAAAAAAATACTATTGGTGTATCTGGTACCAGGTCTGATTGTACCAGAAAGTGTCCTCAAACAATTATAGATGACGTTCTAAATAGTTTGTTGTGAACCATCAAATATTTCTTTTACTTGCTTGAATTTCTGGATGTATACTATGCCTGGCTCTACAACTTTGCATTTTTACAGGAATTTTCTTTTGTTTTAAGAAATCTAAGCTAACAGATAGGGTTCCATTCTGCTAATTCTTCAGTAGTCTTGGCGATACTTGTTAAAAGAGAAGCCTTCCAGTGAAATTCTGTATTGTTTTATCAGAGTGAAATGAAGGAAAGAAAACTCAAAGTGATCGATCTAACAGAAGAAACCCACAATTGTAGCCAAGGTAAAAGAGAAAAATATTTTAATTTACTTTTCAGCATCTCCCTAAACTTAATGCCTGACATGTAACTATGTGACTTAATTTAGGTAACTTTAAGGAGAAGGTAATTCTGTGGAATCATAAAAGTGTATCCATTGCTGTATTGGGTTTACCTGTCAAGGTTTCGGTAGTGGGGGACTGCAGGCGTGGCTTCTGTGAGAAGGGATTAGAAGTTGGATCAGATGGAGCAGTTGGATCATGTTGGACAGAGCCATTTCTAGCCAGCTCCAAAATGGACCTTCCACTGGTCAAAACTGAGCCAATCAGTAATGCTGGTGGTACCTCTGTGACTAAATATTTCAGAAAGGGTGAAAAACGCTGTGCGAGAGAGGAGTGAGAAAAAAAAGTGAGAGAAACAACCCTGCAGACACCAAGGTCAGTGAAGAAGGAGGGGGAGGAGGTGCTCCAGGAGCCAGAGCAGAGATTGCCCTGCAGCCTGTGAAGACAACCCAAGGTGAAGCAGGTTGTCCCCCTGCAGCCCATGGAGGACCATGTCAGAGCGGATATTCACACTGCAGCCCGAGGAGGACCCCACCCTGGAGCTGGTGGATATGACCTGAAGGAAGCTTCAGCCCATGGAGAAACCACACTTGGAGCAGGCTCCTGGCAGGAGCTGTGGCCCATGGAGAGGAGCCAACGCAGGAGCAGGTTTTCTGGTGCGATCTGTGGCCTGTGGGGGAACCACGCTGGAGAAATATGCTCCTCATGGACTGTATGTGGAGAGGACCCATGCTGGAGCAGTTTGTGAAGGAGTGTATCCCATGGGAGAGACCCCATGCTGGAGCAGGAGAACAGCGTGAAGAGGAAGGACCAGCAGAGATGAAGTGTTACGGACTGACCACAACCCCCTGATCACCATTGACTTGTGCTGCTTGCGGGGGAGAGGAGGTAGACAAGTCAGGAGTGAGGTTGAGCCTGGAGAAAAAGGGAGGCTAGGGGGAAGGTGTTTTTAGGTTTGTTTTTATTTCTCACTATCCTACTGTTATTTTTAGTTGGCAATAAGTTAAATTAATCTTCCCCAAGTCAAGTCTGTTTTGGCCATGATGGTCATTGGTGAGTGATCTCGCTGACCTTATCTTGACCCACAAGCTTTTTCATCTTTTCTCCCCGTCTTGCTGATGAGGGGGAGTGAGAGAGCATCTTGGTAGGCATCTGAAAGCCAGCCAAGGTTAACCCACCACAGTTTCTCAAAAGAAAACCACTCTTGTAATAGCAGCTGCCTATGCATATCTCCATGATAACAGCAAATTGGTTTTGGCAATCAAAAGCAGTATTTTAAAAATTTGTCTTCTCGTAAGGGATGTGTGTTTAGTAACTGCAAATTCTGCCTATTGCTGTCATAACCCCTACTCCTACAAGGAAAAGTTACCAACTTACACTTTGTCACTAAAACAAGCTGTTAGACTGAACAGTCTTGTTAATTGCTTGGTGATAAAGCTAGTCACTCCATGTGCTTGTAAAGGGTAGTATTGAATACAAACAAAAGGGACTCCTTCATCTAGGGAAGTGGAGACTTGTTCTCAGGATGATAGGAACTGCCCCGATGTGTCTTACTCGTACTAAAAAGAGGCATTTCTTTCTTAGTTCCTCAGAGGTTCATGCTGAGGTAAGAGATGGGATTCTAGAGGTTTGGGAGAATCAGATTATAGAACTTTGCAATAGAACTGTAAGATTGGTATGAAAGAAACATGAATGGAAATTTATGTGTGCGGAATTACCAGAAGAAAGAGCAAGAGAAAAACAGAAATGGTCAAAAGATGGCATGGGTCATTAGCAGAGCTTAGCATTTTATGGACCACAACCTCTGTGTATGCATGTATGTGTGCAATTTCATTCAGTGACCAGATAGCAAGAAGACAAAGAACAAACTGAAGCCGTAAGGTAAGATGACAGGAAGACAAAGAACAAGTAGAGTCATAGGAAACCTAGAAAAGGGGGAACAGTATCTGACTCTGCAGGTTTTTCTGAAGACTCACAAAGAGTGAAATAAGATATAGAAGCAAAAGATGACATTAACTTTACATTTTTAAAAGGGTGTAAAAGATGACTTCACTGTTACCAGCAAAACGAGCCCAGGAAGTACACTGAGGACATGGTCACTGTTCCCTTGTCCTCTGTTTTTGTGTACAAGTAATCCTGACTGGACTACATGAATTCCTATCTCAATGGTTGTGTTTACATGAGTGCAAGTGGGCAGAGTCAGCTTTTGTAGGAAGATAAATAAAATATTGCCTTTGCTTTCGGTATCGTCCGGCATTGAATTTTCTTAGACTAATTGCTGCAAAAGGATAAAGTTAAATTATACTTTATGAAAAAGAAGATGCTGTTAAAATGTTACAAAAGCTTGTATTAGGTGGACCTTTTGGGATTAATGTAAAACCACAGTCTTCGTCAGGTATGTCAGACAAGTTTTAAATTTCATTTTTGCTTAATGAATTTCACATAAATATGTCCCTATTTTGATTTGCCTTTGTTTTGTTTGTTTTACCTTTGGAGCTGGTGTAATTTAGAAGTTCTGTCTATGAGCTTTCCTCCTTGAAGATGGTTATGCTTTTTAATTTTTGTCAGGGACAATTTAAAGAAACAGATCAGTAATGATGAAATCAGATTATAAGAATCCCCTTGATATTTCATGTGTTCTTTACTACCTTTACAGGGTGTTTTTACTGATCAAACTGAAGTGGAAAACACTTGAAGGACAAGTGCAAACCAGAGTGTGGGGATCCTAAGCCATTTTAGGAATAGCAGATGTGTGGGTTGTGATGTCTACACCCCTAATAATTACACAGATTAACAATGGCTTTAGGATTAAGAGGAAATACTTGCAGTCTCTGTAACTACCGTTCTTTGCAAATATGTTTGAAGAACTTCTGTTGTACACTAGTAGTCTGAAATAAAAAATTGTTTAAACACTCCTTGGCTCCTGTAATCTAAGTTATACCTAAATGAAAGGGAAAAGAGAAAATTTGGCATTTTCCTCTACACTGTTTGCAGGTACTTAGGTAATGAAATAAGTACTTCTGGTGAAACTAGGCCTACATTTTGGTGGTTTTGTGTTTTATGCTGATCTTAAAATTGAGTCCTTATTCTTTGTAGTCACTACTGGTCACATCTTATTAGAATAATTTTTAAATCCAGTGACGTGAAAAATCTGATTTGAACAAATGTGTTACTAAATCCATTTGATAATTACTATATTACTTGAAATTAATTACAATTAATTACAATTAATTAAACTGCCCTATTGTTATTGTGCCATTCAGTTTGTTTCACAGTTTTGATAACAGGTATATAGCTTTAAGCAAAATTTGAAAGCTCTTTTGTCAGTGGAAGAAACTTGCTGCTAATTCTGTGTGGGATGAATTAGTATCCTTCTAGTGTCTATATGATTGAAAGATGAAAATCAGTGGTTACAAGGATTCAAGATGGACTCATTCTGTTCAAGTTTCATTTAATGATAATCTAGCTGGACTAAACTGAAGCAATCTTCCAGTTTCAAGAAACTTTCACTTGGTGGATTGTTCTGTAAAGATAAGAGTCTTAGCCTGAAATTAACACATCTCACAATAGGGGAAAACCCACAGCATGTAGAAAAAAATCATTCATATATGAAGTAAGGATTTTAACAAAGTTGTCTTTTGATAGGTAGAAAAATAATATTTAAAGCTTGCATCTTGTTTGCAGGCAGAACAGAAAGAGTTCAGAAATATTTACCGAACAATCAGAATTCAAAGCCAGGTGTGCCTCAGTTAAGGGTTCCTAAAGCTGAGAGAAGAAACACCAAATGAGGTATTCTTTTTATTCAACTTTCATACGATACTAATTTTTAAATTGTGGATTTGTATATTGCAGGATGGTTTAGAACTTGATGGAAAGTTAGACTTTTTAAAGACCTTTTCAAATGGGAAAGGAACAGTGTTTAAACAGTCAGGCTTTGAAGGAGTAGGCTTCTCTTTCGCCACGAGGAGGCTCTATTGTAACGATATTGGAACAGTAAAACATTTTTCTGTACAAGTAAGCAACCAAGTAATGCCAGGAGATACCATCGTTAGAAATAAACACACAAAACCCCTAAGCCCAATACCTGTTCCAGTTGTCCTTCCCCCTTTATCTTCTTTTTCCTCTACTTTGCCTTTTTCCTTCCTTTCCCGCTTCCCCCCCCACCCCCCCGCCAAAATCTGTCTTGCCTAAAGATGGGTGAAAACATTATTTGCTAACAGGATTTAAACTTTTATCCTGTGAGCTTCTAGATTCCAAACCAGTTTTAATTCTTCAATGCAGATACTTTAAGCATAAGTAAGATTTTTATGCTGAAAATATTTTACTAAAAAGTAAATAAAAATATCTAAATTAATATAAAAAACCCACCCTCTCAAGAAAAGAGTATGGCACCTTTTTTATTTCTTGCTGATAATATATTAAGAAGGTTGAGTCTGTGCAGCAGTACACACACGTTCTATTCCTACCCTTTTCTTTATAGCAATGTATGCATATTTCGTTTAAATTAAGTTTTCTGAACTTTAGCATTTATGACAGCAACACAACTGACTTTTTTAGAAATAGTTTCACTTTTTGGTTTGTTTTGGACAGAAATAGAACGCGAGCTTTCTTCTCCAAGAAGCAGCGGTAAAATAGACCAAAATCTGCACCATGTTATAGTTCAGATATCATCAGGATTGTTTCGTATCTGCTGAAATTTATTATAGCAGCTGAATTTCATTAAGGCACCTGCAGTTTTACTCATCTGTTCAATGTACACCTGTTTTAAAACTAAGTAACTAGGTAACTAAGTAACTAAGCACAGGTATGTGACTTTTTGGCTAAATTTATTAAGGGGGAAAACAAAGAGTCCGGGGGGGGGGGGGGGGGGGGGGGGGGGGGGGGGGGGGGGGGGGGG
>JAVKLA010000061.1:7098901-7123657 GCA_034782735.1 Sagittarius serpentarius
TCAGTTTGTGCAGTAATGATCCAAAGTAAACAAATATCCCTCTAGATGTAATGGTAACCTCTCCAGCACTCCTTTTGACAGCACACAAGTTGTTTGTTCTAAGTGGTTATTACTAGCATGTAAGGAGTATTTTCTGCTTTAGGGAAAATCTTACTGGGCAGATAGAAACCAAATGCTAGCAACATGCTGAATATTAATACCTGAACATCAGGTAATCTGTGACACTTCTGTTAGTTTGGAAACTCTACAGATAGTAACAATTCAGAAGTTTATAGCTTTACATGAAGCTAAGTTAGTATGAATAAGAAGTAGTGTAACTGGCTTATTTATTATTGTTGTTTAAATAGCAACTGTTTTTGTCTTGGTGCCTAGACTTTCAAGCGATTTCCACATCTTCCTCCACTGCCAAGGATCCCTCTTTGTCCAGAGCTTGCTGAAGAATTCAAAGACCCTCCTCAGAATCCTGAAAGCAAAAGTGGCTTATGTGCAAAATCTGGAGGGGCTAGCACTGTCATGGACCCTTATAGAAACTGATCCAAAGTATGCTTCCCTACACAGGTATCACTTGTATCTGTTCCGTAAAAACCTTAGTAACAATTCTGCATCACACTGGAAGAAAATAGGCAAAGTAAGGGCTTTGCCACTTTCAGTGGCTTGCTGTTTATCACAGATTATCATCCCAAAGTACTACTTTGTCATTCAATGAAAAGATGCATGTGAATGTTACAGACCATTTTGTGATACATAAACTATAACTCCTTAAAAAACTCTTTAGGAGATCCAGACTACCTTAACATGTGGTCTGCTATTTTTCCACTATTAAGTACTATGTTGTTACTTGCAGTGAGTTTGGCGTCAAAGCATTATTTGTACTGCGGACTGTATTAATTTCCTTGTTTCCTACTTGTTACGGTCTGTTATGAACTTTATTCCATTAATTCTGTAAGCTTGTTTCTACATCCTTGAAAACTGTCTTGTTTTTAAAACCGATTTACTTCCACACTTCCATCTTATTACTTCAGAGGGGATTATTACACATATGAAAAACATAGTAAAATTTTAAGCTTCATTATTTTCCTTATTTCAGTGGCATCGATGAATTGTGATTTTAGGGATCTTAGCTCTCTTTAGTGTTTGGAAAAGTATTGGCTCATCTTACTCCTATTTTTAGAAATTATAGGAAGGATTCTTTTGTTTTGTCTGTTTAGCTAAATGGCAGAAGCTTCCATAATGCTCAAGGGAAGACAACACTGTGTAGTCCCTCCATCATTTTGAAGCCATTAAGAACCATGTAAAATGAATTGTTGATGTAGCTGGGGTAGTAAAATAGTTAATGCCTAAGCAGCACAGTTCCTATTGCCTACAATGCATTTTTTTTTAAAGATATCCCATAGGAAAGCACTGCAGAACTTCATTTTCTCTTGTCCTGGATGGAATACATTAAAAAGATATGTACTTTTTAAAAAAGTATATTGACAGAAATATTCTAGATTTGTTTTCCAAGATTGTTTCCTGTACTTCTTTTCAGATGCTTACTTGCCATGTAGAAAATGTCAAACTAGATTCAAAGCTGCTACTGAGTATTTTAATAGTTTGGACTTTTCCCCTTTGTTCACTGTGATTAGAAGGCACAAGTTTTATGAGGTTTGGGAAATTGTTTCTGGGGAGTTGGGTGGGCTGTTTTGGATCAATCTGTATAAACCAATCTGTGTTGTTATCATCTCAGTGCAAACCTGAAGCTCGGACTGGAGCAGATAATATAAGTAACTAACTGGCCTGTTTCTAACATTCTCACAAGGTCAAGGCACTCAGCCTAAGCTTAAATACACAGCTGTTTCTGCAAATGATGAAAAAAATCCCCTTACAACTACTTATCAGAGCATCTGCAGATCTTGCATTACTCAGTAGCTCAAAAGAATCTTTTGACACCATACACTTAAATGTTCAATACACTAATATTTTCTCTGCTTACCCTGGAAGGTCTTCAACAAAGGACAAAAATAACCAGCTTGTGGTTCTAGTACAGGCAGGAAGAATTTAATTTTACCTGTTCACACAAATACTCAACTACTTCTCATCCAACATTGTGTAAATATATCTTAAGCTTAAAGACAAGGTCAGATTGCTAAATGTATTGAACTTGCTATTACAGTACAAGAATTTCTTTTATTTTCATGTACAGTTTCAGAATATATAGAGCATAGAAAATGGTATATTTTAAAGGCATATCAGGTAGAAAGAATATCCTGAAATATGTCTGTCCTGTTAAAACTCTAGTTCAAACTCAACTGGCATTTGTTTTCTTGGTATGCAGAACATGCCCATCTGTTCTATATGGCATCATGCATATGCTGCTGTTTGTACACCATGGTGTGCGTGCTTTTTGCTTTTAATTAAAGGGACAGAGCTTTTACTGTGGAATTAAGCTGTGTGTTCATGTATATATACATATTTATTTTAAGTATTTGCTCTATATATGACCCGAGCATTATCAAGGCAAGAAACTGAAGAAGCATCTCTTCAAGTCAGTGGCAGAACAGCTTAACAATTTTACAGGACTGTCTTCCAGACATGAGATAGTTTTAGTCTGTATTTGCTTAAGAATTTCCATTACTATTTAGTGTTTGAATAAAACTAGCAACATGCCTAGCTAACAGTCTGTCTACTTTCAACCTTAAACCTGAATCTGCTTATTTAAAACAAATTCTGCTTGCTAGCAACATTCACGTTTTGTATCTGAAATGTATTCAGCAAACTGTCGAAACACTTTTTTTAAAAGTAGGGTAATAATTCTTGAAATTCATAGCATTCTCACTAAAAGAAAAAAAGAACAAAACTTGACAAAACACTAGCATCATGTTAGACTGGTGAGAATGCATTTTGCTAAGAGTGATTTGAGTTCTCTACTATTATTACTACTTTTCATGTGTTGTCCTGCTTGCTCATCCAATTTAACAGTCTTGTTGGGCTTTCCTTGCTCCCAAAAGACAAGCAGTACATGCCAAAGCATTTTAGGATGTTCAAGGAATGGAGATGGAACTATGCAACCTATTACTCATGTTGGAGACAGCTGGCATACAGTTATGCACCTGAACTTTTACTTTGTGAGAAATCAAGGATGAATTAACTGAAGGAATGGGTCAGACCATTAGCTGCTGTACAATGTAGTAAGTATCGACACTACTTTGTAACAATAAATTTGTTCTACATTAAGTGTAAGACCTCATCCGAAACCTATTTACTTTTTTATTGCCTGTGTATTGGGACAGCAGTAGACAATATGCTGAAATAAATAAATGGTTAGTGCTTTTACAAAGTCCAATCTATATTTAAGCATCAAAGCTGTGACTAACCAGAAAAAGCCACTTCATTCATTCTCCACACTGATCTCCCAATTCCAAAATCACCATCAGGCAAGGCCAGTATTAGACTGCTGAGCAGTTAAGCCTGGTATTACAGTACAGATTTATCTCACAAAATTATTGAAAAATAAAAATCACCAAGTCATTTTATCTGGAAAAACTCTCCTGGAATTCATAAGCATAGTAATTGCACTTTGATTTATTTAGTAGGAGTGTTTACTTCAAGTAAAAGCCACAAAGGAACTTAGAATGATTTTTTTAAAGGCCAATTTCCTAATAGGCAGACACAGGGAATGCTTTTGTAAATTACATATTAGCCATGAAATCAATCATGATACAATAAAAGCCTGCTGTAATAAACATGTGGAATTTGGCTGTAAAAACCTAAATTTGGCATTGCTTGATCACTAATTTGCTTAGAAATTTGCAGATGTAGGCACAGTAATGCTTTTTTCCCCCCCTTTTCTTCCTTCCAGAAAGACTATGCACAATGCAAAAATAAAAGGACACAGGACTTGAGTGGGGTATTTCTTACTGCTCAGACTATTCTGGTCCCAAGTTGTGCAGTGAATTTGCTGGTAAATTCTCCTGCCAAAGGCTCTGTATGCTTAAATTAAATGTGAAAGAGAATCAGAAGAATCATTTGCTGGAGTACAAAAAGGAGTTGTTTACTTTCACAACGCAAGTGGCTTTAATAAAAGCTTGATGACACTTACTGCACGTTATAAATAGTGGAACACTAGTCCTCTGCCAGAATAGACGCACCAAGTGCAGTTTTGGGCTTTGATAATTGTTCACTTTTTCACTGTGATCTAGGCCTCGTTTTTTACTCCCCCATATTTAACCCATTCCAAAGGGATACATCTGGTCCAGGAACATAACATATTGCTTACAAATTAATTTGCATGGGCTTTATTTGTAATCTACTAGAGGCCACGAACAAACTGTTAAGGTCTAGTAAAGGGAAGACCATTTATGATGAAGAAATATGTAAAAGAAACAACTTGGCTCTGTCCTGCTCAGACCCCTGACCTGTAGGTGCCAGACATTCCATTAAACCTGCCATTTTTTAAATTCTGTTTCATATCAAGAACACAGTACATTTTTAGAGAAACAATACCTTTACTACAAAACCATGTAAATGATTATATACAAAATGGTTACTGGAATTTGGTTTTGTACTGTAGTGACAGAAATAACTAGCTGCTGATAGTTATTTACGCTTCCTTAATACTAGGTACATAACACCACTGATCAGAGTAAAGGCAAATGCAATCCACGCTAAGACGAAGGAATAGCCATATTGGCCTTCAGAAACTTCAATGCTATAGCCATTGCTCTTGTGTAGTTCTTCATGCCTGTCTGTATAAATGGAAGCTGCAATCATAACACACAGACCTGGAGGAGGAAAAAAATAGTAATGTTTAGCATCTTAAAATATGATCAATATGCATAACAACTATTCACTGCCCCTTTTCTGTCAGCTGATTCCACCAATGTCCTTTTCTTGTGGACACTCATTTTCCATCCTCAAAATAAACTGGGAGCATTTCAGGACACGTTTTCATTTTCTTTGGCATGGATTAAATTTGAAGTGTCATGTATTTATGTCATTTGCAGTGAACACAAAATGATTCTAAACATCTGGATAGTTTTAAAGACTAACAAAAAATTAAGGGAGTACCTGCCTGTAACAATTGCAGAATTATTTAATTTGTTCAAGAAGTTGAGAATCTCAGATTCTTTCCCTTCCAAGTTTAAATTACTTCATTCTAAGCAGTGATGTCATCCATGTTTTAACTGCCTAAATAGTACAGAATGGAGCAGTTCACTGTTTAAACAAATATGAAGGATAAGCTATGGCCTCAAAAGCTCTACAGACTTCTCATGCAGCTCATTCTTTTTGAAACCTTTTTCCCCTTCCCTTTCCTACTTTCATGTAAACATCATTAAAGTCACAAGTGTTGAAAAATCACTCACAGGACAGGAGCTGGATAATAGAGGTTAACACAAATCTTTCTCCTTGCTTTAGACGGAAGAGTTGAAGAATGAAAACCAGAAATGCCACACAACAGAAAATAGTAGATAGGATCATGGTGGCCTGAACAGCCTGAATTGATTGATATTCTGCAAAAACAAAAGCAGCCTTGATTAAAAATACGGTTTCTCTCTTTGCCTACTCCTACAACAAGCAGAGGAGCAGAGCTACATTCCCCAAGCAGGAGTTCAGCAGATAAAGCAAACCAGTTGTGCATGCATTGCCTAGGGTGGTTCTTCTCTGCTTCCTTGGTATTAATGCAGCCAGTGGTTTGACTTTTAAAAGCTTTTAAAAAAACTGAATAAAAATACTGAAGAGACTATTTCTCCCACACCACATCCTTTGCTACCATCAACGTACTAAAAGCACAGTGAAACAGCCAGGTGTCCCAAAGGGCTTACAAACGCAGACCCGACCCTCTCACCAGACCTGGAGACAGGTCTATCCAATAAGATGTAACCAGACAGGTTATCCACACTCGGCACAAACGATTCCTTTGATTCAGTTTTTTCATCCTGTCAATTACTTCCCTATAACTAGGAGCTAAACTACCCAAAAAATGTGTAACTACATGTAGCTGCTTCCTGTAACTTTGCTGCGACGACACAGACAAGCTAAGCTACATGGATAAGCTCCTTACGGCACCTCTCCTGTAGCATAGCTACACCGCAGTTAGTAGGTCTGTGAACAGCAGACATACCTGAGCTACTTACAATCTAGCTAGTCTGGGTACCTAATTTCAATGAATGCATAGTAATACAGACATGAAATGCAAAGTTGTTATTCGTGTTAGCTTAGATACGCCTGTGTGTAATGGATCATCTCATCTCACTGCAGCATAGATAGGCCCTAAAACAACTTGATGCTTGGAAAGCAAAGTTACTTTATGGGTAGATGGCTCTTCAAATAATCTACCTCTTTAATATACACAAAGATTAAAAGTGTAGAAATAAAGTAAATGTTAACATTTGAGAATTTTTTTATTTTTTGTAAAGCAGGATATTAGGCTGTGCTGTATATTAAGTCCTCTCTGTTAAAACTCCAGCTTGTGTTCTAACTTTCTTCCACTTCTTCCCCCATTCCTGTATGCAGCCAGTATTTTTAGGTTCTTCTTTGAAAGTTAAAGTTCAGTTCTGAGGCAAATTCTGTTACTTCAGCCACACTTTCAGATGACTTTCCTGTTTTTACCTGATCTGATTTTTTAACAACCCTTTAGCACTTGTTGTTAGCTGTTCGTGTTTACTCTCTTGCACTGGGCTTTCAAGTGCACCTGACAGTTCTCTCTGCCTTCCCCTTACAGAAACTGTTGGAACAGTTTTTAGAAGACCTGAGTAGTTAGAGCATGCAGATTTTTGAACAAATATATTACTGCCCCTGCAAATTTCATAGTGATTTCACCAGCTCTCCTGCTAAAGGAACTGAGACATAGGCATGGAGAGACACTCACCTCTGAATTGATCAGTAATAGCCATACAGGTGCTAGTATTCGTGGCACATATTCTCCAGACATCTGTAGAAAAATTATCTCCTACCCACCAGGCCTGTGAAATAAAAGTAAAGGGCTCTTACAGGAAAAAAACCCAACAAAAAACCCCACAAAACTCTGTAGTTGTCCAAGTGTCTCCTGATCATATACATCAGCTGGAATAAATTTCTGTTCATTTTTGATACTTAACCGCTCAAACTAAATTTGAGATCTAATGGCATTTTGGAATAAAGGGTATACCATTATTCACATGTCATTTTCATTTTAGACCTGTGTAAAGCAGAAAAGGGAATAGATGGCAATCTTAAACATCCCAAAGCACAAGGGATTTTCCACTGTTTGGGCAGAAATTTTGGATAGTCAGTGATTGCCCACTCCTTAAGATACCCAGACAAGATCTGCTTTGTTCATCCAGACCCTGTTCAGGATGCACAACTCTTTAAAGCCCTTTATAAATTTTCTGGTTTGTTATACTGAATTGAATTAATCTCAACGTAGCTGTGCTGTCAAAGTGCAAATGCAGTATGTACACTATGGCATCTGACTGGAAGTGGCTAGTGACAAATTAAGATCCTCCTGTGGTATTTCTATTTTGAGGTTTTAACATTGAACGCAAAATGGTACTACAGTGACTGAGCAGATTTTTACAGTAGCCTAGGAAATGCCAAGCACTCCACACAAGTGGAATTTCCTCAGGAAACCCATTCCCGTTCCAATAGCTACCCAGGCCTTTGTTTTGACTAGAGCTGGAAAAATATGACTTTTAAATATGACTCCTGGTAGCATCTGCTGCTTAAATGGATGTTCCAGAAACCTCACAGCTTACTGTGTAGGTCTGCAAACGATACTGCCATAAAAACTAATATATTCTGATAGTTGGCATATGTGTAATAGTAATGCTGTGTTTTAAGAAAAAGCATTGCTTTCTCAGGACGCCATTCATTTGGATTTTGCAGTTCAAGTTCAATATATTATTTTTCAGCTCTGAGCACTATACAATCCTTTCAGAGTTATTTTCGTGACTATAAAAAGCCTCTGAAGATGATAAAATCTAATAGAAGGTGGTAACACCTTTAAGTTCGTAATTGTTTAAAAGTAGCTAATGACAAAAAGCAGGGTGTGTGGGGGTTTATTTCTCTAATAATTTGATTTGTACGTAGCAGATCTGAACGAAGCATAAGTTGCTTTGTCCACTGTCCTAGCTTTCTGAATATTCAAAGGAGCAGGGTAAGACAACCTGCTTTAGTGCTCAATTAATGACCTACTTCAGTGGAACAAATCAACTAGCTGACTGGAAGATAACATCCGAGTTTGTACAATTTTGCAATAAAAAGTTGTGGGTAATACATCATTTCACTGGAAGCATAGTCTTGGAAAAGACTATGAGATTCAAACCAGCTTCACTGAGTACAGTAAAGTATTTTCAGCAGACAATTTTTTTAATCCTCAAAGCCTGTACATAATACCAAACCTCTCAGAGAAAGAAAGACTCCAGTGCACAGTTAAGAGTACCATCAGGATAGCGGGCTGTTTTGGAAAGAGGAAAATTCAATTAAGAGCTAGATGTAAATATTGGAAGGTAAATTCTTTCTGGTCACAAAAATAAAAAGGAAATTTGAAAAGAATGCAACATAAATTATGCTAAAACTTTGTGCTGAAACTGCTTCAACTGAACGGAAACAGATAAACTCATGGATTCTCTTTCATGTTTCAATGGGCATCTTGGACAACCACTTCTGAGGCAAAGCATACCTCGACTGAAATTATCTCCACGCATTAATTATGAGCTATTTGACTTCATGTACTAGACACAAAAGGGCAACAGATTTCCCCCCGCCCTGCTCCTTTCCCTCATATGTAGCTGAATGAAGTCCCATAGCTGCACTCTGCCATTTGTAAATACACTCCCTGGCCAAGTGTCTCGCAGGGGAGATTAGCTGCATAACATGGGCTTGTAACATGATGCCATACAATATATGGCACATACTTGTATCTTATCTATGTATACCAGCAACGTGCGTATTCAAGACATTTTTGTTACAAAAAGGTGTAAGGAGTGCCCGACAAAGTTACGTGCTTTCAATAAGCAAGTTGAAGACAACTAGAGAAGAGTAAACTTCATTTTTATGAAGCAAAGAAACACCTGTGTGTTTGAGAGAAAAAGAGAAGAAATGACACTTACATTGTCAATAGTTGAGATGAACAGCAGCGCTGCTGAGGTTATGTGAAAGACAATAATGAAAGCCAGAAGAATCAACATCCTTGATCTGTGGAGGCTTTAGTCTGAGATAAATCTGTTAAAAATAAAAGCATATACGAACAGACTTTAAAAGCTGTCAACGGATCAACCCGTCATTACGCTATTTCTCTGTGGCTGTGAGTAGTCAAGCTCAGCGTGAGTGTATTTCAGAGCGAGGTGCTGTTAGAGTCAGGAACATCGTATGCAGTTTTGAGTCCACAGCACGCGTTCTTTCCCCAGAGATAAAAGATTTCACTTAATCAGACTTTACATCAGCATAACAGCTTTCTGTTTGTTGTATCTGATACGTAACTAGCATCACTGGTGTTAAAATGAATCACAACTTGAAATGAAGCCAAGAGGTGCATTTTGCAACCTGCCAGCGAGATGGCTGCAGTGAGTAAACACACAGAGAAGCTTCTTTCTGTGTGCTTCTCCAGTAAGGATATAAAACTCCTTCATCTTGACTTTTAGAGAAGTACTTTTCGAATTACAGCCTCCTTTGCATGTGATGCTAGAATTTCCACTGACTATAGTAAGGTCTTGTTTCGACCATGCTTTCAAAGTAGGAAGAAACACAGATTTCAAAAGGATGCTTGTAGAACAAAATTAAGTGCATCAAGAACCACCTCCTAGGTTTAGTAACAGCTATGTTGTACCTTTGGTCTCATATAGGTTGTCCTTTGTTCATATAGTCACAAGTTTTATTCACTGATGAATGACTTGGGGCTACCATTTTCTCCAATATATTGCTCTGACTGGTAGGGCTGAATAAACCCATTAGTCATGTAATAATCCAGTTAGTCATTTTATGCTCAGTCACTTAATACTCTCTCTAATCTACCTGTTATCTTCATACCTTATCTAACCCATTTATTACATTTCACATCTCAACTGAAAAACAGAAAAATCTTATGTACAACGAAACCACAATCTTTATTTGAACTGGAATCCCCAGGAAATCTGTGGGCATATAACAAATAGGTTAGGGAAAACTACTGTTACTAATACACAGAAATGTACAATTGCTTGGTATATATATTATCTTTTTCTTCTTGTTTAAAAATGCCAATTAATATCTGCTATATTCTATAAGGAATCTGCAGTCTTGCAGATATTTTCTTTGCATTTAACATGCACCATTCTGTAACATTATCTGCATGTTATCACTCATCAGTACACTCATGCATGTTTCTGCACTTCCTTTGCTTTGGACGCATTATCTTATGTCAAATGATCCCATTCACGTAATACAGCAAATATCCAGAAGAAAAGGCAGTTATGTTTTTTTTAAGACTGCCATGATTTTTTTCATGTCTAACCCTCTCTCCCCTACTGCCATTTACTAGAATCACAAACCACATGCAGAATTTAACCAAATGAAAGGACTATGACAGCATTTTTAAAGCAGCTCCACTAGCATTCTGATCAGGCCAAAATACAATTACTCTGCAAAACTTTAACAAAAAGATAACAGACAGCATATAAACATGCTGAATAGAGACTAGAAGTTCCAGACTAATCCTTCACATCTACACCGCAGTATAGCGTTTCACTGCAGTACAGCATTACAACAAGCACAAAGCCAAACAGTATTAAAGTGCTTCTGAGAAAATGAAAATTGATCAGATAACCTTATATCCAAATCTAATTGGAATGACTGTATGGGAAAACTAAGTCAAATCCTAAAATAAGGAAAGCAGCTACTCAAGTTTTTATTCCTTCCCATTTTCTCACTGTTAACTTTGCCTTCTTGACCACAACAAAGAACAGAAGTGGTAATTTCCTCCAAAGAGCCGATTCTGCAGTATGACTCAGGATCCTCTGAATCTAGTTCTGCTTCTAGAAATGTCATTCATGGCTCTCTATCGAGCCTTTCTTGAATGAAAGGAAGGAAGAAGGAAAAGAAGATATTTTGTGGTTTTGTATACTGCCACATCAAAATATTTTCATTGTGAAATGTACCAGCGTTCACACAGGACTTTCTTGTCTTGTGGTTGGGTTTTCTCCTGAGTTTCATTTGTTGCACAGATGATATCTAAGCAGACAATAATGCAACCGTCATCTGCCATATAAGGAGAGAGAATCAAATTCTACTCAGTATTATTTTAAGAGTAACAATACAATTTCATCTTATTACATGAAGCATCATAAAGAGACAGAAAAATGTAACCTAATTAAAACCAATCTTGCAAAATCATGACTTGCTAGCACAGAAAAATCCACTTAATCTTCAATCAAGTGAATGTTTTTGTTTTACTGCTTTCAGCCATAAACAGAAGTGTTTCAAACAGGATGGATAAACATGTACGGGTGATGAGGAGAAGACATTTTATGTTTTACCCAAATAAAGCCAAGACTGAATGAAAGAGCTTTTTGTTTTGTCTTTACAAAAAAAATAAAGGACAGTAAGAATAGTTTCACGATTCTGTTCTGAGGAACCTTTGTAACAGCCATTTTTAGATACTTCCTCCTGACTTGCTGGTAATGGCTCCCTTCACAAGCTGTACAACTTCTGTGCACACAGTGCTACAACAACTATACACAGATACGGGAATTAAATACACTGGGGGAAAGGAAGGAGACGGACCAATTCCAAGTAATTAATAACAGGAAAAGACAACAAGAACTTGTTACCCAATCTGTCATGCCTGAGCAGGGATCCCAGAGGTGCACAGAAAGATCTGTGGACTTCAATCACTCCTAGCAACTTTATCTTCCCATGGAGACCAAGAAGGAGTGCCTCTGGTTCATCACAGGCTGCACAAGGAATAATGAGGGGAGGAGGGTCCTCCAGCTAAACTCTATGTAATCTGTGCGCAGGAAGCAAAGAGCAGCTCCCTTCTTCTAAGATGCAGCCAGCAACAACGCAGAAGCTCCTACAGTCGCTGCATCCCTCTCAGGGCAGAAATTCTGGACTTCATCTCTCAGGGGGGACTATCAGCAACCAGCCCTGCTCCTCTCCAGACAATGCTGGGATTTCAAAGCTTATTTCGGAGACTCAAGACCCTTCCACTCCCTCAGCAAGAAGCTCTTCCTTCCCTGATCCGCTGAGGACAGCCTGCCTGGGTACCCCTCCTAGCAGTCTGCAGCTCCTTTCCGCTCTCTATAAGCAAGGGAAGGACACAGTTATGTTTTCACAGAGAGAATTTCTGAAAACAGGTTGTATTAACATTCAGAATTCTTACTTTAATAATTTATTATTAACCAAACACTTTGGTAACATCCTATTCTGCATACTAGCTGTAGTCCTCTGTTTCTTATTGACCATTAACTGTGTCTCAGGGGCTCTCTTCAGGTTCACAATTGTTCCTGGTTCTTTCAGCTGCAGCTGAACCCCCTGCGGAAGCTTGCCAAACCAACAGCACGCCACCTGGCAGTGGCTTTTGCCTTGCTCTTTCAAAACAGAGGGTGCTTGCAAGAACAAATAAGCTAGCACTACTGTTTAACCTGTCTGAACTAATTCTGCTCAACAGAACAACCAGCAATTTGGGTTAGATTAAAATCCTGTCATCTCTTACATTTAATTTATGCAGCCACAAGAAAATACTGCTTAAAAGGAGTTGTTAGTAAGAACAGAAAATACATTTTTAAATCACATAAATTTGGGAGTCTAGTACTTTGTACTATTGCACTGAGTAAGAATCTGCAAACAACTATATTAAGAAGATGCACAGAAATGATCAGACTCTTCAAGTAAAACTCTGGCATCAATGTATGGCTTGATGTGATAGGGGATTCTGTAGTATTTTTTTCCACTGCTGTTTTGCCGCTTTTGAAGCACTGCCCTATTATCAGTGCTAACACATGCTGCTATGAAAAGGTTTCTTGCTCTTAAATGAACCATTGCTCAACTCTTCTGTTTTAGTCTCTTGATTATAGATAAGAATATTTGTATGGATGAAAAAAAGCTTCCTGGGCAGAGTGATTTTTTTACTTTCTACCATTTGAAGTAATACGCACTATGGTCTCAAGTCAAGTGATTTTTAAGTACGCTGCCTTTAGGCATGGATGAAGACAGGGATGATGCAACAGATACCATTCATCATTCCCCAAAGTGGTTCGAATTCTTTTAATAGTTTTTACACAAACATACACACACCAGAACAGCTTTCTGGACACACTATAGTTGTCTTTTAACGAGATGATGGAGCCACTCTTCTCAGAAGTACATGATGAAAAGACAAGAGGCAACAGTCACAGGCTGCAACAAGGAATACTCCAATTGTGAAAAATGTATTAATTATATTCAATGAGCATGATTAAGTACTGGAACAGGGGCCGAGAGGCTGTGGGATCTCCATTCCTGGACATCTTCATAACTTGACTGAAGCGAGGCCCAGCGCATCCTGAACTAACTCCCTGCTTGGAGCGGGAGTCTGGACTAGAGACGTCCAGAGGCCCCTTCCCGCTCTGCTCTCCTGTCAATCCGTAGCTATTTCAGGAACCTCCCTGTACTAATCTCCAGCAAAGCTCTTGACAGCAGAGAACATAAAATTTGACTTAGCTCATCACGTGACATAAAAAAACAGATTTTGGGGTTATAGTAAAAATGACACTGGATGTCAACATGAATTCTTTAATTGCAAGCCTCAGCATTTAATGCCACTTTACAAAGTGTGTTTTAAGGCAGAAATATACAGGTACAGTGCAGACTGCCACTGAATCCAGAAAGGGTAAGTTATGACAATCGTACTGAACACATCCAGATTTGCTGTGGTAATAAGGTTTCTCACAAATGCTGTTAAGTTGCAGGATACTTACACAAAACACATCGAAAACAAAAGGCCAGTTATATTAACAACAAAGATTTTTTCAATTAGTGTAGAAGAAGTATTTCTGGGTAATACTCCAGCACTACCTTATTTTGCACAGGGAGGATAAATGCGGCAGTCACACTTACCTTTAATCTTTTCAGTAATGCAGACTATTGAAAGCAGTAATTTGCACTTTTGTTATGAGAGCCTGATGTGCTTTACAAGAGGTGGCTAAAAAGGGCCTCTGCTATAGTCTTCCAGACATGCAAAGGGAAGTACCTTTTCACAAGATAAACCAGTAGACAATCACAGAACTGCACAGTAAAAAAAAGTATCCAGCCCAGGGTTCCCAACATTTCTGTACTGTAGTATGCTAACTACAAAACTAGATTGCCTCCCTATGTCAAACTCCACACACACCCCCCCCCGCAAAAAAAGCCTCAGTTATCTTCAAGATAAAGTTGATCTTTTATGTCCAGCAGTACAAAAAAGCATGCCTATTTGAATTTTTTCTGCTGTTTAGTAGAGCAAGCAAGCAAAAAGGAAAACTCTGTCTTTGACAGTTCCTAGCAGAAGGTTTGTCACTACTTTCCAGTCCAGATGTCAGCTCCGCAACCCATGCTTTCATTTCTTCCCATGCAGTTAAATTCTGCTGCAAGGCTATTTCTCATGTTTGTGCATACCTGATTATTGCAACCAGAGAAACGTGCATAGTACAGTATGTATATCCTGTGCTCATTTGCATTGAGAAGGCTAAAGCTTCTCCTACAGCATTGTCTGCTGCCCTCACTTCCTAAGATCAAACCAGTTTTTTGTATCATCTTCATCCGAGTCCATGTATGAAGAAAATCTCAACGCAGACAATCCCGGTTTATACTCCTAGAAACACGGTGAAAACACCGCAGAACAGCTCCTGCTCTCTATAGACCAAGGCTGGAGGTGTAGACTGCTCATCGCCCACACTTAGTGTGCTGAAAAGACACACCCAAAAGAAGGGGTAGAGGATCCTGCTAAACAAGTTACCATACCTGCAGCTTTCTGCACTGAGATTTTTCACTGCAACTAGAACAGCAGGTCTTTGGGCCATCAATAAGCATTTGATTCAGCTGAACTTTCTTGAGGTCACTGGTGTAAAACTGAATCAAAGCAAGCCTTAATTATCAATTCTTCTGCCCCTTGGTGCTATAATTAAGTCTGTATATGTGAAGTTAGAAGAAAAAGCTTGTATCCTGGTGGCATGAGAAGTCTATCATCTTGTGGTGCACCATGTGGATTTACATGATAATGACTTTGTTTTGCTCAGCATTCTTGTGCCATGGTGTCTCATGGTGTCTCATGACAGAGAACTCAGGAGTTGGCTCATGTATTGCCTGTACCATTGTCTCTAAACTTGCATAAAATTCCATGGTTTATAAGGAACAGAGTGATACTGTTAACTTTTTTCTTTTTTTTCTCCTTTTACCAGATATGAAGGGTTCTGTTTTTCTTCTGTGATTCTCAGAACCAGAACCAAAAGTGAAGTCCAGACAGCAGTTTCTCCCAAACTAGCAAAAGCTTTGAGGATTTCAACAATTCTCTAATGCCTAAATATCAAACAACATAAAGGACAAGAAAATCAGGTAATTTAACACCAAGGGAATAATTATACCAGTTGAAAGAACATTATTCCTTCTGCCTAAGTTAATTTAACAGTTGGGAACACCAACATTACAAGATAAAATTTACTGAGCAATATTCCTTAAAACAAAGCAGATAATATCCAGACTTACACGCTTTGTGCTTTCAGTGTTCTCCAAGCTGACTATTGCTCTGACCCTATTCACAGTCTGTGGTATCTGTACATTAATCCATCATTTGAGTAACTTCCATTGGATCACCTGTCTGTCATTTTTTGTTGCTGCAACGTTAACCTGGCCACATGCCTGAGCTGCAAGGCTGGCCTGACACAGGTGCCCAGCGCAGCAGCCCGTACTCACTGTCCTCATTGTTTCTGCGCACCCCTGAGTGTTGCTGTGCACATACCCCAGCTGTGACACATTTGGATCCCTTCCACATCAGCTACAGAAGAATCCTTCTATCATGCAAGGAGAAGTCTGGAAAGGATAAGCACATCCTTGTACCTTTCTTACTTATTTTTTCCTATGTCATCAATGCATATGGAAAAGAAAATACAACTAAAGCAATCTAGTTCTATTTTAAATGATGACTTGGAAGCCTTAATTTAAGGAACCAGCCTTTTAAACATTTCATAGGACGCGAGTGCTACTCTTGAAGCTAACATTGCATGTAGATTTATAAATAGCATGCAAAGGTTTTGCTGCCAGTAATCCCTGAAAAATGTATTGATAGTTCTCTGGTGCATGAAGTGAGCTGCTACTGTTAGTGCTCACACATGTACAAACTACATAGAAAATGAGTTTTCTCTTTTATTAAGGTTGTATTTATAAGTGTAATTCAGTAATTAAAAATACAAGTCTACCAACAGATGTGGAAGTCTCTGTATTTCTGCTCACACATTCTTTGTTTTCAGGGAATCAAATACATTGCAGAACTGGACCCTAGCCAACCTATTCTTCATGCTCAGGTGTAGGTTCAAATTATGACCTGTTTTCACACTCAGGTATCACAGAGCTAACAGTCAATACAGCAACAGTGTCCCCTCTTTCAGCCAGTGATCTCTTCAGCCAGCTAGCAAACCACCAAGAAGTGCTGGTTAGCTCTTAACTAGACCTCTACAATACTGAATGGAAACCTGTGAGGGAAGAGCAAAGAATAACAGTCTACACAGCAGATGGGCTCCCACCCAATTTTTTTCCTGGTATGAAGCTAAGCATGAAGAACAATGTATGCTCTTCAAGAAATAAAATTTCAGGCCCCTGCTCGATGCTGGACTTGGAATCGAGAGGGCTAAGCATCCTGTGAGCCCCTACATGGCACAGACACCATCCGCTCCTTTTGCTTACAAGCAATCGGTTAATTGAGAACGCACTCAAGCCCGTGGCTCTCTGTGCTACCTATTTTACATGGAAGAGAGCTTCTCACACTTCCAGCAGCTTTTAAAGGCCTTCATCACAAAGCAAGGAAATCAGAAGGAAATGAAACAATGTTCCCTGCTCACAGTCACTGTATGTAGGCAAAAAAAACCCAGAAAAATTAATTCACACTATTTTCTAGAGCTCTATTTGAATTACATTTATGCTTTTTTAACTCAATGGCAGAAAATGAAAGAAGGGTCTTTCTGCCAGATCTAGATTTGTCGGTGCCCTTGCGGCAGGCTGCATTAAGACCCATCAACCTCCAGCACAATTACAGCAGTCAGCTTGTATTTTGATAGTGAAATACAGGGGCTTGGAGACAAACTGGCAAGATATAGTATGACCTAGTTTTTATCCAGCTTCTTTCAGAAAATCTTGCCTTGCAACCAAAGCCCTGAGGTCTGCTTTTTGTGTGCACCGAGATTAATATAAATGTGCACCCACAGCTTAATAAAGCCTTTTGTGATGACGGCGGTTGGGTGTTTGTCCATCCTACTGGTACTGTGTGGGACTGCCTGAACAATAGTAAACTTACAGTGAATAAGCTCATGTTCTTAGCCTACCTATCACCTATGTGTGAGGGGATACTAAAGCACCCTTTCAGCTCTTTCTGTATCTGTTTCATAAACACTAAATCTTAGCTCCTCCTCAGAAACCCTACCTAGTTACCAAAAGACTGCGCTTGCAGTTAGGCCTGGCAGGTCTTCCCTGGACTTCCTCTGTTCCTTCTCACCCTGTCCTCCTCATTAGATCTATGCCATTAAGCCAGAACTCCAAAGTTTGGGAAATTGTAACCCTGCTATCCCATACGTTTCCAAACAAAAACAAGAAAAAAATTGCAGCAAAAATGCAAATTGCTAGCTTTGAGTACTGAGACCCAAAGAAGCTGGTATTTCTAATTTCTTAGGAATGCTTTTAATAAAGTTTTGACCTAGGGATGCCAGCATTGCTGCCACTTCTGTAACTGTCGGTCATTTATTTGCAAACAAGTTTGGACTTGGTTTAGACTTGCCCTACCACTCCTTTCACTATGGCCCTACTGTGTGCACTGCAGAGGGAAGTCACTCTGCCATGAAGCCTTTGTGGGCAGACTGAGCAGAAGAAAACAGGCAAGACCTATGGGAAAACACGAACACAATGCCCTGTTGCGGGGTGGGGAAGTGGCACTTACAGGGAAAATGAGCCTTGTGACGTCTTACCTGAAAGTCCTAAAAAATAGCTTCAAGCTTAAAAGATTCAAGACAGATACATTCAAATACTCAGGCAAAACCTGGAAGAGAAATGTAACAGCCACTATATGCTGAGAAGACAATTTAGCAGGTACAGAAACCAGCTACCTGTACCGACAGACCCTTGACTACAGTTATAATTGAGTAATAGTCTTTAAGCCTTCATCCTTTCAAAACTGCTTTTTAGAGGGTTTTGTGTGTTCAGCAGAAAGACAATGTTTCTCCTCCTCTAGCAGCACAAACCAGCATCTTCCCCAGAAGTAAATCTTTTATATATTCTTCTTTTTCCCTAAAGCACTGTTTCTTGTAACTGCACTTTTACACTAGATCATCATAATCTCAGATTTAACCTGTTCTATGTCTGCTTCAAAATCCCAACACAACCCACAGCAGTGTAAGGTAGGCTACGTTATTACTAAATAACACCTGAAACAGTTACAATTCATCTCCTAATTCCCATCATAGTCCTTGCTTGTGCCCTCCACCATCTGCTCGTCCACCTTCAGTTTATGCTGAGAGTCATATGCCTTTGGAGAAATGCTAACGAAAACTGGTCTTTAATGAAAGATACCCCATGGAAGCAATCTGTTCAAGAGATCAGTTCTCAAAGGGTACATACTGTTCAAATTACCCAGCAGTAATTTGAAAGAAGGAACTGCTTGTGTACTGTAGTTTCTGGTTTCTTACAAAACATAAATGTATTAGCTCAGCTTTCACAGAGGCATCTGCAAAACATGTTACAAAATATTTATAACTTGTATGGGTAGAGCTTAATTGTATGCTTAGAAATTGAAAAAAGGCATACATCATTTCACGTGTTCAATGCATCCTCTCTGTTCAGCCAGTTTGCTTTAAGTTGTGCACCAGACACCACTTCAGTATAAACGAAGTTGTGGTATACATTAAAACCTTCTTAACAATCAAGCTGGTCTAAAAGTACTAAAAGCTTGTTTTCCTAAGCTAAACAAGACAAGAACTTCTCGTTCCGACTTGTTGATTTTCAGAGATGAAGACCGACTGGGGATGTACTTGCTTGCAGGTCAAGATAAACATACAGAAGGAAGAACTGTTTAACCTAAAGATGAAAATAAATGGCTATAAATCAGGTGTGAGCACATTTAGGATGGAAATTATAACTCCTAGAGCTGTCAGGTTCTGGAACAATCTTACAATCAGCACAGCACAGGAAAAAAAGACCCGCCTGCCCGGAAAAGGATTATGTGATCCAGTGACTGTGCTAGCAGGGCAGTAGACCTGGTGACCCGAGAGGTCGCTCCAGTTCTGCACTCCTGTGAAGGCTATCCCAACAACAGTGTCTCTGAGCTCTCTGCATGTTTTACAATATGCTTTTGCAGGATACCCATGCCCTCGGCACTCTGCTGAATTCTCTTCTGTCTTTCAAAGGCTTCAGGTAATGCTGAGAGCAATGCCAACTGTTGATCTGTACAGTGGAGTAATACAAGTGGTCATCATAGGACTGATGACACACAATCAGCTTTCAGGGAGGATTCCTTTCTCAGGTGGGTAGTAAACCTACGAAGAGTGAGCGAGGCCTGTCCCCCTTTTCTGAGGGTGACCTAAGGGCCACCGTTGCCTCCCAGCACTCCAGAGCAGTGGTCAGGAACCCCAGAGCTCTTTGCAGCCTGCTGGCACAGCCCTGCCTCTGGCGCGGGGAATCAGACAGCCATTTCACGGAGCTGGGACAATGACACGGGGGTGTACCAATAAGCTATTCAAGCTATGAGAAGCCTCCTGGGAACCTGCTTCTGAAGCAAATAACTGAACTGAGGTGTGGCCTGGCCTCACCCCTGCTCAATCACTGTGTGGCTACATTTTGGTGTCGAGGTTGTCCCTGTTCAATACCTCGGCAGGGCAGGGAGGGACTGACCAAGTATAATACCAGACCTTTTCATCGGGTTGACAGATTAAATATGTCCTCAGTCTGATCCAATGAAAAGCAAAAAAAAGCACACCTGCAGCCTTAGCTCTAGACATTAATATAGTTCTGAGAGCAAATCTCAGACCCTGAGCTCTACTGACTACAGACTGCTGCTTATCCAGAGATTATTCCAGATACAACAGAACAGCTTGAGTGATTTATGTTGTTCCACCTAATTAACCAACAAACAAAGGCAGAAAAGGTCTGTCTTTCCAGATTGAAAGCAATGCATTTCATTCAGTAGAAATGAAAGCTGATACTGTTTTAACTTCAGCAGATGCTCTCTGGAAATTGCTAGCAATTAAATGTGTTACATTCGCTGTTGTAAAATTTTCAATCTGCTTGTTTTGATTTGGCTTTGACTAGCTCTGTATTGAGAAATTTTGGTTTTAGTTTACAGATCTATCAAGAGTGTGAATACATATCTCTATTGACAGTACAACAGTTGGCTATAAAATAAAAAGAGCAAACTCTTCCACAACTACTACTATTTTGTTTCACAGCAATACTGTAGCATATGATTGATTTAATAGCCTACCTTCAGAATGTCATTTTTACATTCCAATTTGTAATTGGTGCAATTAAAGTAAAACTTAAAGGTTGCCACGTGAACTTTACCAGTTCAGGTAGAAGGATTTCTAAGACTTGTTTCATTGCGCAGTTGAGCACACTAGTTGCACTGCTCTTCTACACTCTGGCTGCTCTATCAAAACAGAGCCCAGTCACCTCACGCTACTACCTGCGTCAACTTTGCTCTACCCTACGACTCCACCTTGACCAGGCTGGTTGCCCATGTAGTGCTCGGGTCACTGCAGAGCCACATCTCTTTGTACTAGCCACAGTGCCAGGGAAAGGCCCTGTCAAGCATGCTGACACGTGATAAGCAGGCAGGCTCAGCCAGCTCTCTTCAGCTCTACATTAGACTCTTCTTGCAGCCTCTTGACTTCAGTTTGTTTCTGTGTCTGAATTAAGCGTCTGATTTATTGCTTCCGTGGATTGAGAATTGTCAGCCTTAGAGACCAGATGAGTCTGCAGGCTGACTGCAGAGACCACCATAAGCACATGCATCTCAACACAGATATCTGGGGACTTCTGAAGTCACTTTCTGCCTGGAAGAAGGCCATAATTTTGATGTATTTCAGGACACTTAACACCTGCATTAAACATGTGAGGGAGTACTCACACTGCCCACCTCGGCTATTCGCAGCCTGGGCAATTCCAAACAGAGTCTAGTGTTTAAGAATCAGTGAAGTAAACCATAAATATATATCCTATAGCCATCTCTAAGGGGTGTTTGAGTCAGTCCATTTTCTGCCCCACCTACAGACTCCTGTGAACACCTCTACACAGCCAGAGGGTTGTATTTTAAGGTCACACCCAAATTATGAGGCTTCACCTGGCATGCACATACCATCATTAAACCTGCCCATGAAACTTCACAGGCAAACCAAAAAGGTGTAATTACATTTTCCCTATTCAGTGAAGAAATAATAATTCCTTTGATGGATGTATTCAGGCCATCAGGCTTACTCTTGAATCCCACCCAGCAAGATGTATTTTCTAAAAATTAAGATGCTTATCTTCCTAATGAAGTCACGAGCATCACCTGACATATTGAGATATATTTTGCAAAGTTATCTTCTCTCTAAAATAGTAAAGCTTTCAACAAAAATAGCAAAGACTGAGACCCCACTGCAAAGATCACTGGTTTGCTTTGAGCATCCAAAACCCAAACAAAACCCTAACAAACGCTGAACAGCTCCATGAATGGAATTCCTTAGTGCTGTGCTTATGTTTCCTCTGCTTTCCCTCTGACACCAATCTGATCTCAATAAAAGCCGTGCATTCCTTCCTACTTTCAAATTTGGCTGTGCTGAAGTATCGCATGGATTTTGTATAAAGTGGTACACTTCAGAGCAAATCTTTCTTATTAGTTCCTGTATAACACAGTGCTTCATTCTGATGGGTCTTCTTGCATTAGGAACATGGCAGTAGGACCTGGAAAGACCATCTTCTGCCACCTAGCAATATAAAAGATCTTGTCCCCAGAGACCTACTTATCTCTTTAATTAAACACATTCTTGTACTGATTAATGTGGTGGTGTCATGTCTTACATGATTCTCAAGACACAAACAGAACAAGAAGTGTAAGTGGAAAACCAAAATACACACAAACCACTGAGGTGAAAAGGGAAGAGTCTCCTTGTGCTGCCATCCATCTCATTTTTAAATGGACAGGCAAACAGCGTAATGAAAGGAGACAAGTTATGACCAACACATTTAGCAAAAGTGGAGGAAGGTCTTGCTCCTCTAAATATCCATATAGGACTCATCAGTACAACATTCTTCTAATCGTTGTAGGAACATCAAACCCAAGATGGGAAACAACCTTGAAACAGACAAGACAAGAAAAGAAAAGCCATGACAATGGAATTAAGAGAAAGATAGAAGGCAACTGTGAAGTGAGGGATGCTAATAAATCAAAGGGTGAAAAGTGCATTAACTGAAAGTGGGTACAAGATGAAGGTAGAGAGTTAATTTGTTTTAAGCAATGCTGGCCAGAAACAGTAACTACAGCAACTAAGAATTGAGACAGAACCCTTGTCCAAGAGAATGATGTTGCAGCAGCCTTCAGTCTTGACCTGCTCAGTCTGTTGAACAACTTCCTTTATTAACAAGGTTTTAAATCTGTGTAAGCAAACAGAATACACCGATTTGCCTTACTGGCAGATCCACAGCATAATCAACACTGTTCGGGTGCTTCTGACAGAAGTCTTTCCAGAGACCACAAATAAAGAATACACCACCAGTAGTGTCTTGTCTACTGATAGTAATGTTGTTTTTATTTTAAATTATATTAACAGACCATTTTCCTTCCCAAATGAGCATACTAACAAGAAATTGATCACCTCCTAAGAGTTTTCATGGTATTACTGCATTTCACCTTGAGTTAATGTTGATGGCCATCAGCAGAATAATTCCTGGTTTCTTGGCTGGGGAGGCAGCTGACCTGGTAATATTCAAGTCAGCCATGCAGCTGACATGATAAAATCTGTACACGTCTTTATTCAGCATGGAGGATGAATCTTCCCCTAGGTATCCCAACAGTCTATTCTCCAGCTTTATTCCACAAGTTCATGAAGGGATGCAGAAGATAGCAAGAGTTCTTTCTTTCAATGCCTTTGAAGCAAAGGTCAAGTCCTTACATCTTACACTGAATAAACTCCCATCAGCTTCTGGTGAACATGTTTTCCATATACCTTTGTTTCCAGTCCCACTTTGATTCTACCAGCTGCAGTAAGTACCTATACCCCAGCTGCATTACTTAGCACGGCATTTAATTTGTCACGCACCCTCTTACTAAAAAAGCAGCTGCACTCTCCAGTAAACTGCAGTTCACATTTCTCCCCTCACTGAAACTCATGCCCAGTACTCACTCCCCCACCACCTGTGTGGGTTTCTGCCTGTCTGTGTCTGCAGCCACCTGCCATCTCAGTCCCGGCAGTCCAGCCTCGCAGCTCTTTTCCTGAACTACTCTACCCTGCCTGGACAGCAAAGCCTTCAAAATCAGCATCAGAGAGCAGGTCTGGATGGAAGAGTCATTACAGACTATTTTATTTGACAGAAAAAACATCTGCTCAGGCAGGCAAGAAGGCTTATTTTACATAGTTAACATACCAGCACTGTACGTACAGAATCTGAAAGTAAATGAAGAGAAAGTGCTACTTTTTCTTTTTTTGATGGAGATCAGCCAACCATAGCTGTTTACTTCCAAAGTTCCTGAAGAAAACTAAGAAAATCTAGCGTGTACTTTACAGTGGGTTTCTTCACAGCCCTGTATCAAGTCAGAAGATACTTCTAAGATGCTCAACTGCAAAAACTGCTGGTCATTTCCATATTATTCCCAGGTACTGGGAAAAAAACCGACCTTCCTGGACCACGTGAACAAAGTATTTCTGCCAAGACATTAACGGAGAGGCTGAACGGCAGGTTTCTTGGTGGCAGCATTCTGTGAGTAGGAGCAAGCCCTGGCTATGTCTGCTGAGGAAAGGACAGCAGTGCACTATTCCTCCTAGAGATGCCCAAACAAGGAGCTGACCTCTAAAATTCAATACTCAATATTACAAGCAACCCATGTTACTGAAAGCTGCCTGTCTGGTATCTGGCACGTAACCTCCCGGGTATAAGTTGGACATTACAGAGAACAAAACCACCAGTGAGAAAGACAGACGGCCTTATTAAAACTGTAGTTTGACTCAAGTGGAAAAACGTTTAACACTGGCAAAAACTTCATAAACCGAAATCTGCACTGAATTATACCGGAGTGTATTTTCCTTCCGCTGGGGGGGGGGCAGCTGCCAAAAGCAATCAAACGTTATGGTACTACATGCAAACGACACTCAGAGCACATTTAAAAAAAAAAAAAAGAAAAAAACAAAAATTAAAACCAAAAACACAGAAACTATCCTGTGGAGACAGCGACCTTTCTGCGGGTTTGGCCCAGCCTTTGAGTCACTCGCGATGAGCCCCGGTTTCCCGCCCCGCCCCGCCCCGCTCGCCCGATGCCGAGCGGACTGCCCGGCTCCCGCGGCCGGAGCGCCCCGGGGCGGCGGGGGCCAGGGAGCGGGCGCGGGGCCGCGGGGGTCTGGAGGGGCTCATGGAGGAGCTGAG
>JAVKLA010000061.1:7124143-7143446 GCA_034782735.1 Sagittarius serpentarius
ACCTGCGATGGGGGTCTCGTCCTGGGGGGAGCCGGGGGGCCGCTCCCCCCGCCCCTGCTGCAGGAGGAAGCCGCACAGGACCCACAGGGCCACTCCCGACCGTACATCCATTTCCGCCTCTGTCTCGCCGCTTCCCCCGCCGCTGTCAGCTCCTCCTCGGTATCGGCCCCCGGCGCTGGGCCCGCTCCTTCACCTCGGCTCGGCTCCGCCGTACCCCACAGCCAGGCGGGAGCGGGCCGGGCGCTGGCCCCTGTCAGAGGAGTGACCGCTCCGTACCCGGCAGCGGAGTGTGTGAGGCGGCGGGGGGGGCTCGTCCCGCCTCAGCGCAGCCGTCCCGGGGAGCCGCGCACGGCGAGAGGCGGCGGCGGCCCGCCAGCCGCCTGCCAGCCTCCTGTCACTGAGGGCAAGGGTAGGGGCGGGAGGGACGGTGCCTGCCCGGCGGCAGGGCGACGGCTTTCCCCGGGGAGGACGGGGGCAAGGCCCAGGGCGGAGCCCCCTACAGGAGCCATCTGTGGGGACGTGAGCCCCGCTTCCCAACGCGGCCGGGGGCGCCCTCCCCGGGCCGGCGGCCGAGCCCCGCGGGGACCCTGTCCCGGCACCGGAGGCCGGGCGGCAGGACGGCGGCGCGCTGTGCCGTGCGGGTGGGGGGCGGCGAGGGAAGGCGCCATTTCGCGCCACGGCTGCCGACCCCGCCAGGGCGTTGCGTAACCCCGCCCGCCGCGGGCGGCAACGCGCCTCTCGCCGCCACCTCCCGCCCCTCAGCGCCGGGGGTCGGCAGCTGGCGGGGGAGCGGTGGGTTCTTCCACCTTCGGTGGGGCGGCGTGGACGGCCCTTGGCCCCGCTGCTGCGGGACAAGCGCGGGGCCGCCTGGAGCGGCAGCGAGTGCCATGTTAAGGCAGAGCCTCCGGGGCGGGGAGCCTGGCGCCGCCGAGGCTCGGCTCGCAGGAGTCTTGTCTTTTTCGTCAAGGAGAAAAACTTGTGTGTGGAGAGCTGAGGAAATCTGTGTTTATAAAGCCATCTCCGGGCAGCTCAGGTGAGCCCCAGGGGTAACTGCTCGCACGTCACGAACCTCCTTTCTCCTAAAGAGGTTTGCTAAACACCGTCGCCGCTAGCAAGTGTCAGCAATAAGCTGTGTCCGCTTTCAGCTTAGTTTTCACAAAATACGTGACAAAGTAGGTAAAATAATGACCGTCGCCAACGAGGTGATGCTCTTTATTCCTACTCGCAAGCAGAATGAAGACGGTAATTCAGCTTTTTGGCTGCCTTGCAGGTTTTGGTGTTGGTACAGCCTCTTCGCTTGCTCAGAGGCCCAAAACCTACTGTTGGGGATTGGCTCTTACCACTGCGTAAAGCTGGCGAGGAAATCTGGCTATTCCGGTGTGACTGTGAGGCTGTCTGGTTTATGTTTGTTTTCTTTTGTGTCTTACCTTCTGTTACAGTCCTGCACAAGTTGCTGTTAACGTTTGTTTTGGATGTTGCCTAAAAAATCAACTAGACTATGACTGTTTGGATTCAGCCTGTACATGCAATTTTATGGGCAGTGTTGCCCAATCCCAGAGATCACCTGTTCTGTAAGAACTGTAGTGAATTCCAGCAATATCATCCCTGTCCCTAAAGTCTTCACACAAATAGCAACTATCACGTTGAGCAAAACGCTGTGTTGGTTACTACTCAAAAACTAGTAGCATGACCTTACTTCATTCCACCTTCACCCCTTCTGAAGTGCAGCGTTAGTGGCCATGTACAGCTGTTAGGAATGTCATGTGTTACTAAAAAAGCACAATTAACAGAAACACTGTGAAAGAGTTGCTTCGGCAGTCTAAGCGCCACGAACTCCACCAAACACTGCAAGCAATTCAACTGGAGTAAATGGCATTTGGTGGCATGGTAATCCCTCTTACAGTGTCATTTTCACTCACTTTAGCTCTCTTACAACTACCAAACATCAAAAAAATCTTGTGTTCATATATTACTTTGGAATTATACACAAGAATATCCAATGCCATAAGCAGTGCCTGCTGCTCACTAGAACTTTAGGTTTCTATATGCTCATATATTCCAAGGTTCTGGGTAGGAGGGACTGGCAAAGACCTTTAGTGGCTGCTTCCTTTGTACATCACCTGTTTTCTGGTAATTGCCTTGTGGTTAGACTGGAACAGGAATTCAAACTGGCTCTCAGGGGAGATGCTCGTAGCTTCGGGGCTGAAGGAGCAGAAGGGAGAAGCTTGGGAGTATTGGTGGAGGAGGCAGCCCTGCTTGTCAATTCCCAGAGATTTCAGGAAAGTGGTACCTTAGGCTGAGCCAACCACTATAAGCATAAACAGCCTGACTTCCACTGCACTGAAGCATTAGAGCTGAAGTCACTTAGAACATTCCCCTCATACAGAGCTAAGTTTGCCAGTGGATTTGTGGTTTGAAACAGAACACTTGATTTTTAAACAAAAGATGTTGCTTAGAGCTTAAGTGACTAGGAAGAGGAGAATTGACTGTTCTACTTCATCATGTACTGCATTAAAGGCACTGCTTGCTAGTAAGTGTATAATATTGTCCCTATAAGAAAACATTTACTGCTAAAAATAGTCTCCTTTCTTCTCCCTCAGTTTCTCTTACTTGTGTTTTTAATTGTTGTATAGTAGTCATCCATATTTTATCTTAGCTAGAAGCTAAGAATAAATATTTTTAAAGCAATATCAACACACTGCCAGATGACTTCAGGCTTTTCCTGGAAACAAAATTATCCAGGTTCTGCTTTTCAGTCTTGTGTTGGACTGATGTGCTTTGAGTTAAAATTTTTTTTTAATGCAGTGCTAAGTATCTGAAAGTGGAGTTGACATTTTTCCTGCCTTCTCCTTCCCTCATTTGCATGAAGGATGACGGTGTGAAGGAAAAGGTGGCATATCCAAATACCTCCTTCTACCTTGGTAAGCTTATCTTGAGATAAGCTGTGTGATAGCAAAGTTACTGACAACAGAATTCATAGTGAGCAAACACAAGACAACCGTTCCATGCCAGTTCTTCCTGCTTGACTTGCCGTATCCTAGACTGTATCTTTGAAACCAGGTGGAATTCATAAATGAACAGATTTATCTCTCCCACTTCCCACTACCAGCTGTTATACAGTGAACACAATTTGCCTGTATATTTGAGATAAGCCTGTTTTCCAGTAGTTATAATTGCCTTTTATACATGAGGAGCTTTCAGAGGAAGGTCTGAAAGTGCAGGCTGAGTAGCCATCATGACCAAGAGAGACTGTATAATGCAAATACAGGCTCAGATGTTGATCTTGCTGGCATATGTGTGTGCATTGAATGTTGAAACTTTGACGTGAAACAGCTTACAGACAATTTGCAGATATGTAAGATGGGTCTGTGGTGCAAGTATTGGTCCATTAATTTGTAACATGAGGAGTGGAATAATAAGTTGGGGCTTTTTACATTTAGCGATTACATAGCTACAGTTTATGCCTTATCATGTATCTGTCAAAATTAGCAAACAAGTTCAGTATTTGTGTAGCTAGAATGGATCAGGGCATACTTTCTGCTGTGCAACAACAGGCTGTAAGTAAAAACAGAGGCTAACGACCCTTGGAATTATCTGAACAGGAATAGGAGGGGACCTGCAAGAAAGGAACCTCATGATTGCCAGTGAATCAAAGAAAGAGAAGCCTTCAGGCTGAGGGAGCTGCTGATCAGTAAGGTAATTGAGTAATTACTTGTCCAAATCGTAAACAGTTTCTGATAAAAATACCTCTGCCTAGATAGGCTGTAATCTGACCTCTCTTAAAGTGGAAATACTATGCCAAAACTACTAAGAGGAACATAAGGCAACATCCTCTATAGGCATCCTTGTAATACCAATCTGTTGGTTTGTCGCAATGAAAACCAGTGTACCAATGAAAGACTTTTAGCACAATAACAAAACTGACATTGTATTTTTCTTCAAGAATCTGTGTGAGAATCATCCAGATTATTGATTCAGAGTATACAACACTACCAGACCCTTTTCATGCTTACTTTTCAAAAAGAAGTCACATTTACTGCCAATATTCAGCCATGTAGACATAAGTAATACTGATGAGCTAGTGCTGAACAGTAAGAGGTTTCATCAATAAAACTGAGTTCAAATGTAGGCTTGTACGGCTGTGCTGCCGTTTTTATTATTGAATAAACTGTTCTTAATCTGCTAGGAAGAGATATGGATGTAGGTATTCTGTAAGCAAGACTGAAAGTTGGAGCCTTGATTTTGCTTATTGCCACTGATCAGGAAATGAGGCTCGCAAGCTGAAAGCTCCAAAACTATTTATGAAAAAAAAAAAACAGGCTGATTTCAAAGGGATCTGAATAAGGGTATAGAAGCCTTAATTTAGCATTCAGATAGGAAGCTGAAGACTCTTAACTTCCATTAGGTCTTTCAAACATAAGGTATCATTAGTAAAATAAATGAGACTAGAAGTTTAAATCACTCAATTTTCCATTATAATAAAATAGCAATGTTATTTTGCTGTAAAAATAGCTTGTCTTTTTCATCAGTGTCTGGAAAATTTTCCTCAATGATTTAAGGGCAGTGTGAAGGGACAAATAATATACTTTTCTTGATATATATATATGAACACAATTATGAATCTTTTTCATTTTCACCCATTAGGGTTTTTTTAAATGTTTGCATATACAGAATGATAGAAAGGTCTAGGCTGGAAAATACCTCTGGAGATCACCTGGGCCAACCTTGTATTGAAAGCAGGGCCTTAGATTAGGTTATCCAAGAGCCTATCTAGCTGAGTCTTGAGTATTACCAGTAAGGTAGATTCTACCACTTCTTCGGGCAACCTCACAGTTGTTTCTCACAGTGAAGATTTTTTTTTCATATCCAGACAGAATTTTCCGTGAAACAACTTGTGTCGGGGGCTTCTTGTCCTGTCACCATGCACCTTGTGAAGGGAGTACCTCTGTCTTCTCTGTAGCTTTCTTTTAGGTGTTGGAAGACCATGATTAGATCCTCCCTGAAACTTCTCTTCCCTAGGCTGAACAAACCCAATTCTTTCAAGCTTTCTTCAGAAGTCAAGTTCTCTAACGCTCTGCTTATCTTAGCGGCCCTCTGCTTGACCCTCTCCAATTTTTTGGTGTTTCTTTTTAACTGGGAGGACCAAAACTGGACACAGTATTCCCTCAGTGGGCCCAGAAGTGCCAAGTAGAGTGGAATAACCGTATCCTTTAGTCTACTGGCAACTGTTGCTAACAAAGGTCAACCTTTGTGGTTACCTGTGGTAAACCTTCTTTGCTGCAAGGGCATGCTGCTGGCTCATGTTCAATTTGCCCATCACAACCCCCAAGCCCTTTTCTGCAAAGCTGCTCTGTAGCCAGTTGGTGCCCAGCCTACATTGTTTCTTGTGATTATTCAGTCCACATTGCAGGATTTTGCACTTTTTGAACTTCATTGAACTTTATGCAGTTGCTGTAAGTCCATTTTTGCATTCTGTCAAGGTCCTTCTGATGAGCAGCCCTGCCACCTTGCTTATCAGCCATGCCTCCCAGTTTGCTGTAATCTGTGAACTTCTTGAGCGTGCACTCCATGCTATCATCCAGGTCATTAATAAAGACATTAAACAGCATTGGTCTCAATGTTGTTCGCTGAAAGATGCCACAGGTCAGCAGCTGCCAGCTGGACATGGCAGCACAGGTCACAAACTTTTGAGCCTGGCAATTCAGCCAATTTTCCAACCACTGTATTGTCCACTTCTCCACTCTGTATCTCACCACTGTGGTGATAATACCATTAACAATATCATTAAACCATTTGGACAAGGCATTTGGGGGTTCTGGCAATGAAGGAGCATTTCTCTTCCAATAGTTGTTTCCTTCATTCCTGGTTAGTTTTATTTTATTTCCTATTTAGTCCATTTCTTGTGTTGGAATACAAGATGGTTACCACTATTAGACCTAGTGACTTATGGATTATACCTGTGAACAATAGCACATGGGTTTGTATAAGGAGTTTGTATAAGATGACCAAACAAACTCAGTCTCTTTTCAGGCTGATTTTATGTTACAAAGTTTTTAGTAAGACACTTCTAGTTTTGCATCTGAATTGGAAGAATGAAAATCTGAATATAATGGCTTTATTTAGCAAGCTTAGACCTGTTTTTTCAGTACCAGCAGGTGGCTTATATATTCCTCAAGATATGAGGTGAGTTAAAGTCCAATAAGACAGTGAACTCTCACTCATCTATTCTTCTCTAATGTCAAAGATTAGACCTGTTTGAAACATCTGATACTTTCCTTTGGATATTTTTCCTGGTGATTGTTGTGTATAGACGAGTGAGGGAACAACCTTTTCATTGCAATTTGCCCATTATATTTTTTTTAAGTGGTTATCTAATGAGTAGATTGTATGTTAGATTTCTCGTAGTTTCTGTCTTCCAGCGGGATGGATGCTGAATTACCCCAGTAATTGCTTCCTCTGGCTGCAAAAAAACCCCACTGTTTGAAAGTGAATGTACTCCTGTTCGAGCTATGTTTTTTCCATATTAGTTTTTCACATGAGGAGGCAGTAGTTGCCAAATACTTAGGGAGGAGTAGGGTGGACTTCAAAGCATTCTTAAAAGAGCACTGATGGAAGAAACCTCATGTGTTTCTTCCATCAGTACCTACCAGTTACAGTAGCATGGGGAAAATTAGCATGCAGCTTTAGGTAATTGAAAGGTCAACTTATAAATGTGTCTGTTTTTTTAAAAGAGTCATTTGTAATACTTTGTCTAGCAGTCCCTGTGAACAGTAGAATGTTGCCCACAATTCATAGAGCTGTCGTCCACAGAGCTTCCCATGCTGCAGCTTTTATCCTTCCATTGTTTGTCACCTTTTCTTAACATAAGGTCTGACAAGCAAAAAAGCTTTGCAGAAATACTGAAGTGAGATTCATTTTTTTTTTTATTTAGGGTTAAAAATTCTTACAGGAAATTCTGTCAAATAGGGCATGGAGAGTTCAAAGGTAACATGAAACGTACCAGTAAATGCTCAGCACTGGAAATTTTGGAAATCTAGAGCTGAGATTCCTCAGCTGCTTGCTTGGGAAGCATCCATGCCTTATTATGTGATGCACATAGTGTTAGGGATAGAGACAGAGGAATACCATTCAGTTTACCATAAATACATATTATGTCTTTCAGAGCAAAATCACACTCTGCTAACACTCAAAATCCAGATGAGTATGATTTTTTCCCCACCTGTGGACCTCAGGAAGTATGCTGTAGAACGATTCCACCATTGGACAGCTCTGTGAAGGGAGGAGTGGAGAAAACAATGAGAAAGTAGAGTGAAATAGACTTTTCCTCTCTCATGGTTCTTTAAAAGTCCATACAAAGGGAGCTGCCATGCCCAATGTGGAAAATCATTTCATTACCCACCTTAAAAACCACTGAGGCACATCAAGGTTCTCACAGCTTTGTCCCCCTTCTTCCCCTCTGCAGGTGTCGGAGGGCTCTTTGCTTTCATCCCTGAGAGCCCTGGTATCCTCATAAAAAGCATCTCAAATCTTTACAAAGCTTCATGTGTCCTTGGTAAACAACCTTACTCACAAACCCCTTCCCGCTCCAGCCTTGGGAACATTTCCTCCTCCCCTCAAAGGAGCATGATGAGATTAAGAGCAAGCAGCAGCTTCCCAACAATCCTTAACTCCTTGAGAACTGAAGGCCTTGCTTAGGCTTGCGGCACCTAGAACAAGGAGGTTGGAAAGAGTTCTGACAAACCTGCGAAATCTTGAGGGATCTGAAGATACTTTTCTCATTCCCTGCTTCCATATCAGCGTTTTTCTCCACTGCCTCTTATCCTGCTGTCATCCTCCAAACTGAAAGATGCATGAGTCCAAAAATATTCCTTAAAATGAATGCCTTTAGTTAGCTGCAGTAAGGCTTTGCTGAAACAAGTGAAAGGCTTGGGCATAAACAGTGCAACATGTCAGGGAGCTGTGTTTCATGGTTTCTAGAGCAAACATATAGGATATACTAATTCAAGTTTTTGTTTACCATGCTGATCTGCAGGATCTGCAAATCTGTGGAGATGACATTAAATGAAAAGGAAGAGCTTACCCTTCCTTTCTTCCCCACCCTTGTGTGTTCTCTTGGAAAATGCTCTTTTTGTATTAATGTTGTAAGGACTTCAAGGAAACCAATAAAAATCTCTGGCAAAAACTAGCCAAGACAAAATGTAGTGCTGCCCCTGGAAATGTTATTACTGAATTAGACAAAGCTGTGTGCCAGTGCAGGGATCTCAGTATGAGAACTTTTTAAAAGCAGTATTTCAGAAAATGGTTATGGATGATGGTAGCAAAAGCATTGAGTCCAGGGGCCTTTAAGTCAAGAGGATATTTTGATGCTGTTGGCTAGTGGGTCACATCTCTTTAGCCCATTTGCAGAGTTTTTCTATTTAGTCAAAAGTTGCACGGACAGTGGTAAATTAAAAACTGGCTCTGTAACTGGATCTAGCTATTAAAATTCTTTAACATCAGGATTTGACAACCCTAGCTTTGTCTGGAAAAGGAAAGGAAATAAATTGGCAAGGGCTAAAGGCAAGCCGTAACAAAAAAAAAATGTGGAGCCTCTAAAGTACAGTACAGTATGGCAAGGACTTAGTACATTACAAATAAACCTGTACGTTGCTTACCATCCTGCCAAAACAATTGCAATAGCAACCCAACCCACTAAACATACAGCTTTACAAATCAAATACATAAGAAAACAACTTCTAACCAGTCACTCTGCTAAAGATATGAATAGAGGAGACTACATCTTGTTATTAAAAAGGGGTAAGAAGGACTTGGCCACAGAAAACTTAACATTGTTTGAAATCTGTAGGAGTGTGTGGTTAAAACGGCAGGACTAGGATTTCATTGTACAAACAAAATCCAAAACAAGATCAAAGTGCCCTGCAAGAAGACACTATTTTGAAAAGCAGCCACTTGTACTGCTTAGAGGAAGAAATATTTTGTCACTTTGGTTACTGACCTTGTGATCCAAAAAAGCACAAATCTTTAATCACTCACAAATCATTAAGAGTTAATTAGAAAATATGCCTGTTTCCTTCCTCAAGAGAACTGCTCACTCTCAGCACATTCCAAATAACATCAAATATTTAGAATGTAAGGAATTAATAAATCACATTTTCATCTGATCTGTAAAGTAAAATAAGCTACTTAGCATTTTTATTTCTTATTAGTGTCCAAACACACAAGGAGACTTACCCATTCACAGCAAAAGGTGAGTGACAAACAGCTCCACCAGTGAGGACGCTATCTTTCTGGATGAATCTGTTCTGCAAAGCACACATGTAAATAAACAGCTCTAGACTCTGACCCATCTGTAAGATGGTTCTGCTGCCCTCCCTGTGGAGCAAACCACAGCATTCCTGTAGCTTTCTCACTTAAATAGCAAGCCAGCTGTGCAGATACACTTCTTTCCATATAAATTTGTACACACGTACACTTCCAAATATGTACACATAAAAATTCAAATCTGGGAACTGGGTTATCTGAAAAGAATTTTTGGATTAATGTATTTTCTGAGGACTAGCACACACTACAAAGGCTTTTATTCTGCACACCATTTGGAAATTCATCATTTTTGCTTATTATTATGATATGTCTCCATGCATGTGTTACCTCCTTCTAAGGCTGCCTGTTAGAACACAAAATTGTTATTCCTACTGAATTCTTACATAAGTTTAAGTATTTTAATGATCACTTAACTAAATTGCACAGGAAAAGCAGTACAGAAAAGGGAGAAAACTCAGCTTCTATAGATTTTAACACTTGCTAAAGTCAATGGAATACGCATTTAACTCTTCATGGGAGCATTGGGGTGCTGCATGAGACACAGACATGGCAATGAACTAGATTCTGCCTGCAGATATGCATTTTTTAATCTCATTGACTTAAGTAGATGTTGCCACAGGCAGGATTTGGACCTGTGTACTCTTAAAGTGGAAAATGTTTTCATAGTGATTGCAAGTATTAATACTAAATGGGCACAGCATGAGACCTATCATTAATAAGAGCTAAGTTTGTAGTAAATTACAGGCATTTTTAATAAAAAAACATAAATTTGAAGTATTAACGATTCTTACAAATTTTACTTTTTAACTCCTGCTACGTAAATGGTGCATAAGGGTATCAGGAAACAGCAGTGTGTTGTAACTCTTGCAACATTATTAGGAGTCTGAAGGCATTTAGTGTTTTCTCAAAGACAGTCATAGCAATGTGAGAAAGCCTTTTACCCTCATATTAAAAAAAAAAGGGAAGAAAATGTATTTTATCTAAAGGAAGCCCAAAATTCATTTTTTGAAACTTACAATTTTTGAAGCCAATCATAAAATGTATTGTGACCTGACTCATGGTTTTTGAATGTAAGTACTTGCCAATACCAAGATGTTATCATATGGGTCTTCATCCAAATAAAAAAAATACTAATAATTCCACAAAGCAGGTGAGGCTGTGTTGTAATAGCTGGGACCTGTATATGTATTCTGATTTTAAGTAAACTTTGGGAAGGAAGTAAATGTTACAGCATTGCAGCAGGCTGTAAAAATCAAGTTGATATAAAGGGAATGAACAAGAGATACTGATTAGTTCAAACAAAAAGACTATTAATGACTGGAAGAAGATTTGAAGCTGAGAAGGAAAGTACTAATGAGAGAGTTAGGTCTGCCCGTACTGGGCTTGCAGACCTCCTCCCATTTCCCTCTAACCCACTCCCTGTTTCCACAGGAAGGAAATGCATACACATCAGTCAAAAGGAAATCTGAGTGTGCTCTACCAGGCTGTCCAGTTGTCCAGGACCGACAGCTGCCCTTCATTATAGGTAATGAATTAGTTGGGCAATTTGAACAGCATCATTGGGAGTGAACTGGACAGTGGTAGGATTCAGATCAAGGAGCAGGACTTTGTTGAAGGTAGGAATAGCATTATAAATTTTAAGTAGAAATTATTAAAGCTGTATTTTTATTTTTAATTTATAAGAGAGGGTATCATTAGGATATTCAGGAGGTGAGATGAGGCAAAGCATGGGTACTGTTCAAATAAGTTTTAGATAACTGAAGGGCCATCAGGTACATGCCTACAAAAGATGGGGAGAGCAACAGTTAAGGGCATAATCTCATGTTCTGAGTAGAAGCAGAAAGATTTGAGTGAGATTGATTACCATGACTTGTGCAGTAGCAGTGTTCAGGACTTGGCTTTTCAACCTGATCTGCACATACTTGTGTTAAGAAAGAGAGAGATGTATTTGTCTAACAAAGAGGAGAGCAAACACAGCTAAGCTGAACTTCCCCACTGATGGGAGGTGAATTCTCCTCTGGAACGAAGTGGATTTCTGGGAAAATTGTTTCTTTCTCGCTCCTGCCTCGTTCAGGACATGAACACTTGTAACCAGGTAAATGTCATCCACCACACAGTTAGATCCACTTCTTTGCTTCTTGCATTTATCCTACGATCAGTCTAGACTTGTCTAGTATTGCTTTGCATTCCTGGCAATTTTAAGGAAACATATGTCTTGCTGGCTGCATGTGGGCTGCTCGGATTGAATGACCTGTGGCTGGAGTGCCCAGGCTGGCCTGTTTTCAGAAAACCACAGCACCTTCATCTCTCTTCCTAGAATTCCATCTAAACTGTCTTGTGTTCTTTTTCTCTGTGGTTAAAACGTCATGTAGGACGTTGTTTACAATCTTATGTGTGGAAAAGCATATTCTCATATAATAGCTAGCCTTGCAATTCTTTCATTTAAACTGAGTGGCTAATAGCTACTAAGATTCAAGGAAGGGCAGTAAGTATTGAGAGAATCTGTATCTCATTTTTGTGCCTGTACAAAACTGCTTTGTAGGTAAGTATTCATAAAGGCTTAATGGCAGACAAAATCCAAAATATTTCAGAAAGAAAGGAATAACAGGAGTTCATATGAGGTTCGGAAATTTATTTCCACATGAATTATGTAAATTACTTAGTGAGTTTAGCTTACAGAGTGACCAAAGGGGTAAAGTGCACCTCTTGAACCTGTCCTGAAGGTGAAAAGCTTGGTAAAAGGGCACTTGCAGCAATGATCAGAAGCTCAAAATCAGATGATGATGATTATATTTTGAGATTGGGCAGGTAACCAACCCCCCGTCTTGGGGAGCTCATTGAACACTGCAGAGGGTTTTGGAGATTGCTTCTCTTCTGTGGTAAATTATTCCGTTGGCTAGAACACAAGTTCAAGACTTGCAGAGCATTTGCTTGCTTTACTCTTCTCATAATGCTTAAGCTGGTGACTTCAGTTCTTACCTATGAAATGACTTTATATTTATCTGCCATCCAGATTTGTTACAAAGCTTAATCAGCCCATGTATGAAGAATTCTATGAACCTTTCAAGACAGTGGTTACGATTATTTCTATAGATCTGATATGGTTCTTATTGTAGTACTTTTGCATTACTTTCATGGTGATCTGAGATTCACATGCATCTGAAGAATGACAGAGTCAGAAAAATGTTGGTAGGAAGACTGAGAAGCTTGCCTAGCTAAGTATTTAAACTGTCCAAGGACAGAAGTCCCACCATCTGTCTGTCAGCCTGTCTCAGTGCTGCTCTACCCTTCTGGTACAAAAGGTTTTCCTAATGTCCAGTCTGTACCCTCAGAGCTGCAATTTGTGGTCATTGCCCTTGCTATATTGTTTAGCACTACGTAGGAGAGTTTGGCTCTTATGTCTTCACAAATCACTTTCAAATAGGTGTAGGCAGTTAGTAGAATTCCTGTTAGCCTCCTTTTTGCCAGTCTAAACAAATACTCCCTTTGCAGGACATGTGCAATATTCCCTGCACAGTACAGAATGAAACCAGGAGGGAGAGAATAAGCAGGAAAGCCAGATGAGAGCGTGGTGCCACAGCAGCTACGTCCGGTGAGTAGCGCTGCAACACCTGCAAGGGAGAGGTGCGTGACGCTATGCATAGTTCACCATAGGGTATCAGGTAATGCGCCTGCCACAGTTTCTTAGCAATGACTTTTTTTAATGATCTAAGGATATCTTTATGTCATTAGTTCCCTATTTAATCAGGTTTTAGACACAGATAAGCCAATCATTATATACATATCAGGAAGCTGAAAATTCTAAAAATGACAGCTGTTCATAAAATGTGAGTAGTATGTATCTAACCATTCCCTACTATTTCTACTTGAATGTGTTCACATGTGCACAGATTACTCTAGGAGTAAAGATCTGTGAGCCTGCAGGGCCCATGTTCTGGATACCTCTATGTGAAGAGAAGAGTATCCAATATAAAATCTATCAGTCAGGACATATGATAATTTACATTTTTATGTAACCTACAATTTATCTCAGGAATGAAGAAACTATGGCCCTCAATAGCACAACAGCAACAAGATTATCTGGTTCCCAGTTATGTATAAGTTCATAATTTAAAGCTCTGTATTTCTTTATGTATGTAATAGTATGCATTTGGAAATTGTTCCCTTTGGCACAGGGCCATATGTTAGCATGAACGCTCTAGAAGAAAGTTATACATGAGCTGTTTGGCTTGGTCTTTTTTCAGCTGAAGCTGTCACTGCATCAGAGTGAGAGAATATTTCAGTTTTAGTAAAGTTTACAGGTTTTAATGGCCTTTATTTTGTCCCTATGCCAGTGTGGTTGGCAATACATATAATTCAGTAAATGAAAGTATCTACCCTAATCTAAGAGGGTTTTGAGAGTAGAGCAAAATGATTTGTTTAAACGCAGTACATAGCAAGGGGGGGCTAAGAATATAGGTGAGATGATAGTATACTGGAATTGACCTGATATCAAGCGATATATAAATAATATAAACTAATATAAACTGCATGATAATATAAACTAAACTAATATAAACTGTTATTTTCCCAGTATGTTCTAGTGATAAATTTACAGAAACAGAAATACCTTTAATGATGATTTGTCATGGAACTCTTTACTCCTTGAATCTTGCAACTTCAATGTTAGAAAGTGCAATGGGATAAGTAGAGCTCATAAGTACCAGCTGTTTTTGTTGGAAAACACTGACAAATCTTTTCCTCTATGTGCTAATAAACTTTCATTTACCAAGAGCATAGCCCTAAATATAATTCAGTAGTTTTGCTTCCTGTACCTCCATCATTTTTGACTAAGAACTATCCATCTGCCATTTTGTTTAAAGGGCAAACAGTGGAGCAGTCTGCAATGCAGTATGTGTTTAGTTTAAATTCACAGGAAGGGCATTGAACTTCTTTCGGGCCTCTCATATTCAACCTTTGGTTGATAATAGTAATCCCTCTTTGAGGGGTTTTAATGCTTAACAAACACGTTTCAGTGCATTAATGATCTACAAAGTATGAAGTCACTAAATGCATAGACAAGATCTCTAGCCACTTACAGTAGGGCTTATAAGAACTGGACTTTTAGATCAGTATAAAAGTAAGAATGCCTTTTGTGAAGAAACGTGTACAAATCTATGTTAAGTTTTTAATTGCTTGCAGTACACTTCCGTGGTAACCTTTGTCCACCAACAGGTCTGTTCAAGGAGCTGTTTAATTATTTATCTGGTGGCTCTAGTATATTCACAGATTTTTCCGCTCTTCATGACGGAGAGGTGCAAGGAAAGAAGTGCACCAAGATCACATCACAGAGCAGAATTTCTCTCTACATAGCAAGACTGTGTAATGCCTGTTCTGCTGTTGTGCCTGCCAACTGCTGTCAGACAGACTGCATTGTTGAGCAGAAGTTGGAAGAGATTAGACAATACAGGGAATAAATAATAAAGTGGGACATGGAATAGTTTCTTTTTTTCCCCCCAGTAATTTCCACTTTCTGCCCTTGTACTAGAGAAGTGAACATAGAGAATGTTTTAGACATCTCACATTATTCATTTCCTCCTTTATTCCACTCAAGGAGATAAGGCTGGTCTGCATGCACAGACTGAAAGGAAAAGTACTGCTGGAAAATCAGACTGTATTGGCATTAGTCTGGTCATTAATAGTGCAATAAATATGAAAATTTAAAGTATTTAGTTATCATATGGTAAAATGCCTGAATTTAGCAATGCTATTAATGTACTACCAGTTACACTACAGTTACTACTACAACAGTTCATTTAACCTTCAAAAGGCCAAAGCTCTTCCCATTCCAAAGCTGAAGAGGTTATATCACTTTAAAAGCTCTAGCTATTTTGTAATACTTATTTTAGAAATGTGGATATTGCTATTAATAGAATCATCTCACCCATTTCTGAGTCCAGTGAAGCAATAAACATCAGTGATGTTTTGTGACAGTGAGTCAACTATGCACTGCTGAAAGGTGTTACTTTTTGCAGTTCTGAATTTGTCACCTCTTCTAAAGTGCATGTTCAGTACTCATAACACAAGAAATGTTTCTGAAGTACATTAACTATGTAATTCACTAGTTTGCGTACTTTTATTCTGTACTGTCTTACTCATCTTTCCATGAGCTAAAGAGACTCATTCTTTTCAAGTGTCCTCATTCAAGATGTTTCCTGTGCCTCTATTTTTGTTACCTATCTCTACATTTTCTTCTTTCTAAGAGCTTTTACTAGGTAACAAAATCTGGAGTGAAGTGGTTGTGTGGAGTCTTTCAGTCTCAAAAAAAACAATAACCTTAAAAAGGGATGAGCTGGGTTTTTTTCCTGTCTCCTGAACTAGCAGCAGCTTTTCATGCAGATAAATGTATATCTGATTGAGAAACAGGCACTTAATTCAAACAGGGTTTTTTCTTTTTAAATCTTCTGTTACTTAACCATTCTCTTCCTTCTAGTTTCCTTCTTAAAACCAACAAAAATGTTTTGCCTGTAAACTCTGCATAGTAATTACCACTTTATACATACCGCTACCAGTTAGAATCTGCATCTTCACAATGAACCTAGAAGTTACTAACCTTTATCAAAAATCTTTGGGCACTTTGAGCAGACACATTGTAGGTAATCAGTATTGGGTCATTCTTTGATCTGGATTTTCTGTCACTTGTAGACCATCTCTATGTCCATAGCAGATCCTTGGATTTCCTTCAAATCTTATTCTCCATTTTTTCGTAATGACTTCTATTTCTAGTTTATGAGGGTACTATTCAGTAGTGTTGATGTACAAACTGTGGGTGAATGTATCCTGAAATTCACACATTTGCCAGTCTCCGGAGTATCTTAATGTACTTCCCTTTCTTTGTGAATTTAAATTTAATCTTATCATCAAGGTCTGGATAAGCCTGCTTTTATCGTCTTCTTGGAAATAAGTGAAAGCTTTTCAAGTTGTGTTTTGTGAAAGAGCTAGAAGTGTTAATTGTTAACAGTTTCAAAAGATTGGTGCTGTGATAAAACACCTTTGTCCAATCTAGAGTGCTAATTAGCTACTTTGGGTTTTTTGTAGTACTAGTTTTATTGGGCTGGTGCAATATCTATCTTTCTGATTCTTTTTTCCTCAGTAAGTAATATCAATATCAACAAGTGGCTTTGAAACAAAGGTAGGAATTTCTAGATCTTTTATCAGTGGTGACTGAAAAGGTAAACCTTCTATAAGCTCGAGATGGAGCTGTAACTTGTATAGCTGTGTCTAGGCTAACTGAACCAGTCAATTGGGGTGCAGAGAAGGATAATCATGATAGCACACAAGATGGGTTATTTAAGTTAGCTCTGTACTTGGGATATTGAGTACTTGGTGTTTGAATTCTGACCAGGTGCTGTTGCTATGCTATGAGGGTACCCCAGCTGCATAGTATAAATCTATCTGGGCACATGTAGGTGAGTTACAGGCTGGGGAAGGGGGTGGGGAGGAAGAGAATTTCAATGTCTGTAGCCTGAGAGGAATTTTGGTAAAGTAAGTAAATGTTTATGGGTTTTTTTTTCCCCTCTCCCTGTCTCATGGTGAATGCTGGGAAGGCAGGAATATGATGGTGATGTTCTATTAGATACGAAGCTTGTGTGAAGTGTGCTTGTTTGTAGACTCAGAAGTAGATCTTTCCTTTCCTCTGATGAGGAAAGAGATCATCCCAAACATGATGGATACTTTCCAAACAAGTGATGGAAGAGCCATGTTCAGAAGCTTTTTTATCCATGAAGCCAGTCATCTTCAGTTTAGTGATAACATGGCCATTTGTTGTGTTAATGTTCTATTTGTCAGGTAACTCACCCAAGTCAAATTGGAATTTTGGCATCCATCATCTTCTCTCAACATTAGTGATGCAGTATAGTATGAAAAAACAGTGGTTTTTAACTGTTGGGGGAAGTAGCCCAACTTCCCCCTGAAAGAACCCAATTTACAACACAATTAGGATATATGAAATATAGTGTTTTTCCTAGAACAGTTACAGACATACATAAATTCACACTTGCCCAGGAATGAGAGGGTGGAGAAAGCTACACCTTGGGCAAATGTGTGTCATATACTATTAATTTCTGGAGAGCTGCTTTGTTTGGCTTGAGGCAGTAGAGAACAGTGTCTAAATGTCTGGAGTCCATGGCATCATTAGGAAGCATCAGGTATGTGGAAAGATAGTGACAGACAATCCCCAAAAATATTGCATTTAGGCAAATTCCCCTCAAATGAGGAGAATAAAATATTTGCTGTCTATCTGTAACTTCTGAAAGGCTGTGGTCCCTGAAATTCTGCTTTTTCCAGGATTGGCTTGCTGGTTGATTTCCTAGCTGAAAGGAAGGAGGGAATATTCTTTGCTTCCTTATCCTTCTATTTAGCTGAAGGTAGAAGCTCTTTCCATATTTTCTCAGTCCCTCTGGCTTTTTCCTCCTCATGGACAGGACAAATTAGCTTGTTTCCTTACTCTTCTATGGTCTTGTAGGACTGCTCCAGTCTCAGTGCAGTGCTGCTTTGCAAAGGTGTTGGAAAGTAAAGGTCTTGTCCTTAGCAGCCTTTTATGTATGCGGAACAGATTGTAGTTAGCAGATCAAAACAGACTTTAGTTGTTGTGAAAATACGGACCTAACAATGCTTAGTAGGTGCAAATGGTTGTGGGTTTGGTGGGATGTAGCAACATTCTGTCATCAGCATTGAAACTGCTTGAGTTCAAAAGCTGTATGGGATTTCTGAATTGTTCCTGAAAGAATACATGGAGCCTGTTGGGATGAGTCATTTATCCAGTGTGTTCTCATCTGAGTTTCCCCATTAGTCTTATCCATTGATGTTATTTGTCTTGGGTTTCTTCATTCAGTTCAGGATGGCATTGCAGAAGCTCCTGGGGAGGTTTTTACCACATCTTAAGAAAAAGGTGCACTGGCTCTCAGTTTGCGAACTTCTGTTTCTAGGTGCGTTTCTCTGTTCTGTTTTGACAAGCTTTGTCTGGTTTGAACACAGGATGAATTGAATGGAGACTGGATTTTTCTGTGTCAGTTCTTCCCAGTGGGCGCCTGGTCAGAGTTGCTTGCATATGTGCCTAATGCTGCAGTACCTGTTCTGCGCGAGAGGCTGCCCTCACAGAGAGGTACTTCCAGTCATCAGTCCCAAAAGGGATCGGTTCCTCTCCCTCTTCATAGATTCATAGAATGGTTTGGGTTGGAAGAGACCTTAAAGATCATCCCATTCCAACCTCCCTGCCATGGGCAGGGACACCTTCCCCTAGACCAGGTTGCTCAAAGCCCCATCCAACCTGGCCTTGAACACTTCCAGCAATGGGACATCCACAACCACTCTGGACAACGTGCTCCAGTGTCTTACCACCCTCATAGTGAAGCATTTCTTCCTTACCTCTAATCTAAATCTACCCTCTTTCAGTTTAAAGCCATTACTCCTTGTCCGATCAGTACATGCCCTTGTAATGAGTGCCCTTCTGGCTTTCTTGCAGGCTGCCTTTAGATACTGCAAGGCTGTTGCAAGGCATCCCTGGAGCCTTCTCTTCTCCATGCGCAGCCTGTCCTCATAGGAGAGGTGCTCCAGCCCTCCGATCATCTTCACGGCCCTCCTCTGGACTAGCTCCAACAGATATGTGTGCTTCTTATGTTGGGGGCCCCAGAGTTGAACGCAGTGCTCCAGGTGGGGTCTCATGACAGCAGAGTAGAGGGGGAGAATCACCTCCCTCGACCTGCTGGTCATGCTTTTGACACAGCCCAGGGTATGATTGGCTTTCTGAGCTGCGAGTGCACATTGCTGGCTCATAGTCAGTTTTTCATCCACCGGTACCCCCAAGTCCTTCTCCGCAGGGCTGCTCTCAATCCGGTCATCGCCCAGCCTGTATTTGTGCTTGGGACTGCCCCGACCCCTGTGCAGGACCTTGCACTTGGCCTTGTTGAACTTCATGAGGTTCTCACAGGCCCACCTCTCAAGC
>JAVKLA010000061.1:7143464-7174101 GCA_034782735.1 Sagittarius serpentarius
CTCAAGCCTGTCAAGGTCCCTCTGGATGGCATCCCTTCCCTCCAGCGTGTCAACTGCACCACACAGCTTGGTGTCATCAGCAAACTTTCTGAGAGTGCACTCAATCCCACTGTCTGTGTCACTGACAACAGCACTGACCCCTGAGGAATGCTGCTTGTCACTGGTCTCCACTTGGACATGGAGCTGTTGACCACAACTCTGAGTGTGACCATCCAGCCAATTTCTTATCCACCGAGTGGTCCATCTGTCAAATCCATGTGTCTCCCATTTAGAGACCAGGATGTCATGAGGGACAGTGTCAAATGCTTTGCACAAGTCCAGCTAGATGACATCTAGCTCTTCCCTTATCCCCCAATGCTGTAACCCTGTCATAGAAGGCCACCAAATTTGTCAGGCATGATTTGCCCTTAGTGAAGCCATGGTGGTTGTCACCAGTCACCTCCTTATTTTCCATGTGCCCTAACATAGTTTCCAGGAGGATCTGCTCCATGATCTTGCCAGGCACAGAGATGAGACTGACTGGCTTATAGTTCCCTGGGTCTTCCTTTTTTTCCCTTTTTTAAAAATGGGGGTTGTGTTTCCCCTTTTCTAGTCTTCACCCACGTGTCCTGTTTTCTTAGCCACATGACCAATTTCTATTCAAGCTCTGTTTAGGAGGAAGCTAATGCTGCCCATTCAATAAAGCAGCTCTGCTGTTTGTTTGGGTTTTTTTTAATGCTCTATTTGGAATTAAATGTAGCTGGTATTCTGCCTTCACTATGAACAGGTTTTACTCAGCCCACTAAGAGGGGCCCAGAAGGGTACAAATATCAACCATCCTAGAGCAGCATTAAGTTTATTCTTCATATATTGTCTTGTCTTACATGTTCTTGCTCTCTTTTGAGACAGGCTGTCTCCCGTATGTGAGAAGAGCAGAATTCATTCTGGTTTGTGTGTTAGGAAGACAGTACTGAAGTTCAAAAAGATCTGGAGTCTTTGAGAACTTTGAGCCTTTTATGTTACTGAAGTCTTAAAAATGAACTGTATCAAGCAGTTTATGCTCCTTTCACTGGGAGCCTATTTCAAGGTCTCTTAAATTATAATTGAAAAAATGTTTCTGTATATTTCTCATTATTCCTTTATTAATTATGCACAAACCTGCTGCCACTATAGTGACTTATTGGCCCAATTTATCAATACATTCCCAATAATATATAGCCGACCTCATTTAATTGCAAGAATACATACTCTGTTCCTCTTGTGTTTAACTTGGAACATTGGTGTAACTCCCCTTTGAATACAGTGTTCAGTTTTGGGCCCTTCACTAAAGAAGGACATTGAGTTGCTGGAGCATGCCCAGAGAAGGGCAGCGAAGCTGGTGAAGGGTCTAGAGAACAAGTCTTATGAGGAGCAGCTGAGGGAACTGGAGTTGTTTAGCCTGGAGAAAAGGAGGCTGAGGGGAGACCTTATCGCTCTCTACAGCTGCCTGAAAGGAGGTTGTAGAGAGGTGGGGGTCGGTCTCTTCTCCCAAGTAACAAGCGATAGGACAAGAGGAAACGGCCTCAAGTTGCACCAGGGGAGGTTTAGATTGGATATTAGGAAAAATTTCTTCACTGAAAGGGTTGTCAAGCATTGGAACAGGCTGCCCAGGGAAGCAGTTGAGTCACCATCCCTGGAGGGATTCAGAAGACGTGTAGATGTGGTGCTTAGGGACATGGTTTAGCGGTAGACTTGGCAGTGCTAGGTTTACGGTTGGACTTGACCTTAAAAGTCTTTTCCAACCTAAATGATTCTTATTCCTCTTAGGTTTGCATACATGAGTTGCTGACTGTCCCACTAGTTACAGCCTAGGAACAAATAGCTGATCCCAGCTGCTAAGACAGGCCAGATGAATGGTCTGAGACTGGCTCTGTGGACAGTCCAAGCATCTCCCTGCCTTACTTGCTCAACCAGGTGCTGAGTTGGCCCTGGCAGCAGCCTCAGGGTAAACAAGGGGTGAAAAGGAACCTGCAGCCAGGAGGTAGATATGGAAGAACAGGAGGCAGCGAGTCCACTGCGGTATACAACACTACTCACTTTCTCCAGTGAGGCTTTACTATAGACAAGGAGCTTCTACTTGCTAGGACTGCTATCAGCACTTTAAAAATCAGCTTCATCTTTGGAGTTAGCTACACTTACTGCTTGCTTCAGGCACTAACTTAATCAAAACATGCACAGCAAGAGCTCTTATCTCTTTTGCAAACCACAAGATACTGTACAGTGTCAGTTTAACTTCTTCAGCCCAAAGCATGCTGCTGTATGTCAGCAAGGTGCGTTTGCAAATAATTACACCTGAGAACAAAAATTACTTCAGTTGCCCCAGTAAGACAAAAGTACAATACTTAAAAAAAAAAAAGGAAAAAAATGCTTTCAAGAAACCATTTTTCCCCTGTAAGTGAGAGACCAGCTATGAGTGAGGGCTGTTGTGAGTCCAAATTCATGTGCATTTTAAATGCCATAAACTGCTCATCACATTCTGTACAAGATGATTCACTTTTTCCAACCACTTCAGTGTCGCACATATGGAATCTGTTGTATATTGTCAGCCAGTACTGCACTATGTTTCATCCCCTTGTGTATATAAACCATTCTGTCTTTCAGCTGTTCCTGTAACATTCTTACTTCTGCAGTGCTCATCTCGGGATAGAGAAGGCAAGGCTTTCTGATTCTTTATTTTGTAATCCCAATATGGGATCTAATTAATATATTAAACTTTATTGTAATAGCTGCTACAAGGACACAGAAGATTACTTGATGCTGAGTTAACTTGGACAGTTTGACTTCAGAGTACTTAGCTTGTGGTCCTAACATGGTGTTCACTTTTGAGACTGTAGGTTCTGGGGTTTTTTTTTGTAGTCGTAACAAGATTATATTTGAGCTTTTTAATCCCCTGCAAGTTTTGACAGTCACATTTGTAGAAGATAAAAGCTTCTTCCTGTGCTGTAAGGCCTTTTCATCTGCCTTAACCTTTCAGTGTTTGGCAAATGGGATTAAAGCTTTTACTTGCATCAAAACAAAAGTTTAAAGTAATCAGCTGCCAATAAACCTGTTGGCAGTTGTTCCAAAATATTCACGATAGTTTATAGATTGCTATGGCTGATTGGCAGTGCTCGCTGAATTCCTCAAGAGGGTGGAACTGGAACCAGACCAAGTGGGTGTGTTGCAAGGAACTAGGGGGCCGTCTGGATGTGCATCTTCTCATTTCTCCTGAAATCTAACCCAGAACTACAGCAAGTTGTCATTTTTTTATTCAAACTTTTGGATGGTACAGTTTTCAGGCTTTTTTTTTTTTTTTGTCTTTAAGTGATAGCAGCATCAGCTTTCAGATGAAACCTGTTTTTCCAATTTTCTGTGTGACTAGCTGTTGCAATCTCCTTCCTTTGGCTTGGGTTTGTGACAAATTAAACACTCCATACTTCTTGTAGCTTTGTCCAAACAGGGAATTAGCAAATATATGCTGTAAATTAAGGCACAGCATAATAAAATAACTCTTAAAATGTTGAATCATTTGTGTTGAAAACATTGGGGACTGATTGAACTTGTTGAAGAGCTGGCACTGGAGAGTCATTCACTCACCCTCCTCCCTCACATGCATCTAAAACCAGCCTGAAAGGTGAGAAACAGGCTTTCTGGTGTGGTTTTTTTGCCTGCTTTGATAGTGCCTGCAGCTCTGCCAGGTGCAAGGTGTGGCTGCATGGGAGCTGAACTGCCTTGTACTGAGTTGTTTATCTTTGCTGGGAAACCTGCCTTTACCAACCTGTGGTAGGGAACTTTGGGTTTAGACATTGTGCTCAAAGAAGACCACCTGTGGTGAAAGCAGCCCCATCTGCTGCAGTGGAGGTGTATCAGTTAATACTGAATAATTAAACCCGTAATGAAAAAATATACATTTGTCCCTTTGGATTATCACTTTTTTGTTTTCTCATAATGGCTAAGTGTAAAGACTATAGACTCCATTAGAATCTGAGGGACAACACTCTCCACCCTTCCAAAAGTAGAGTTGTTACTTTGAACTTCCTATATTCTCATCATTTTCTGGATATTTGGAATAAGTAGTGATGTGTTGGTGGTTTTGGTTTTTTGTTTTCTTAAAAAAAACAATCCCACAGTGATAGTCTGCCTTAAAAGCCTCATTTCACAGGCTCATGACCAGTAGTACAGGCAGGTGAGAAGCAATTCCACTGTATATTAGAGTACTGCAGTAGCTTTACTGTTGAATGAGATATTTGCATGTGTCAGTAGATATTGGAATGCAAACTCTTATTTCATAAACAAATTCTGTTTTGATATAAACAGGTTTCCATGTTTTGTTGTGTTAATAGGCTTGAGGACAGCAAACATTTTAATTTGTCTTTCTTTTTTGACATCTGCGAGTTAATTGTGTCCTGTCTCCCCCCCAGCCTCTCCTTGCTTCTCTTATGGAAAGACAGGATTACATGAGAATCAAAGTTTTTATTTAAGAAAAGAGAAATAAGCTGCTTTGGCTTTTCAGAAACATGAGGAAATCAGCCTTATAGGTTCATCCAGTAGGTAAAGACACATAAAACACTTTTTATAAAAAAAAGACTTTTATGTAATGTGAAGAACTGCAGGGGCCTGTTTCTTTTGAAATCTTGCAGAATGCAGTATTACCTTTCAGATTGTGAACTTGCAGTAGAATACTAATATGAACTCTTTGGGGAATTTTCCTAATGGCTTTACCTAAAATGACTGCTTTACATAAAATACATAAGGGAAAATACTGACTTGTCAAAATTCAAATCATTTTGTGGGAACAAATAATTTTCTTGGGGTTTTTGATAGGGAATGCTGCTTCTCAGTTGAACAAGAGATCTTCCACTGCATGTCCCCCTTTTCATCAAATTTGGCTGTCCTTAAGTCTCTGCCAGCAGTTCTGCTGGCAGCCTTGCCTGGTAACTTGTATCAGATTTTTATTCTCTCCTGCTGAAGTTGTTTCATTTATTATCTCTGTTAAATGTCCTTCAGGACAGAACTGAGACTGACTGTATGTAGTCTGCTTAAGCAACTCCCCTGGTTCAAATTCCTGCACTGCCGTTCCTAGCAATGCCAGGGAAGTATTTGTCAATCATCTGGTGATTGAATAGAGACAGGCTGAGGATAAGGCTCCTGTTCTGAACTGATCAATCCAATTCATATTTTATCCTTGCCTCTGAGTAGCCTGTCTCTGAGGCTGCTTATCCTTCTAGGCTGGATCAGCATATACATGTTTGTTTTTTCTCCTGTTCTCCATTAAAAAAAAACCTTAGTGACACCTGTTTCATCTGTGTAGAGAACAGAGTACTCAAATCATGTGGCATCATGGGATGTAAAACCATTTCCCTCTCTGAAATGAGCATGATTCCCAACACTACCCCCGTCTTACGGAATTCAATACGATGCTATCGGAGTTTAATTCTGTGCTTTTGGACTCCACCACAGGATCAGAGGCCTGAATATGCAAACTTCTTCTTACAGCACCAGTTCTCAAGTTCATAAAGGTAATAGCTAGTACTGTTTTTCTCCTAATTGAAGTAATGTGGTAGAATATCTTCAATAATTTTAGGACTGCCTGATACTTCCTGGCCTTCCAAGAAAGATGCAATCTGTTGGAATAGTTTGACTTGTTGTCAGGAGGACCTGCCAATGAGCTGTTTTATACATTTCAACATTTCATTTTGCAGTTTTCCATAAGATGCTGAATCTTTTTTCCCCCCTTTCTTGGATAAATGTAAGTCACGCACTTGAAATGAAACCAGAGCTAAGGAATATTAAAAGCTGACTGGAGCAGGAATGTCTGCTTTCAGTTTGTTGCTTCCTGTTCTGATCATGAAATTTGAATCAAACTTGGTTTAAAGATAACAGCAATCCCACAAATCAGTGTTTGGTGTAGCTATGTCTGCTAACACTTCTTTGAAGAAGGGACTGCTATAAACTCTGCCTTTTGGGCTTCTTAGTACAGTGAAGACATCTTGGTTGCCAAGATCATAGTTCTTTTTTTTTTTTTTTTTTCCTGTTTTGAATCAAGCAAAGAATGAAAAAGTTCTATGTAGTTCTCACTAAAATTCACAGACTGTCTGTTCTTTTTCTGGGGAAAAGATGGTGAGGATATCAGTCTGAAAGAAAAAATTGTGTTCTCCCATACTGAGACTGACTTTTTGATTATACTGGAAAAATAGCTTAAGTAAAAAGACCTATTTTATGATTATTTAATATTAAAACCTCCATTGACCTGCTTAGCAAGATTCTTCTACTGCACTGTAAAATATTTGTAATCAGAGTAGACTTGGCAGGAGATTCTAAAGAAATGTTGTGATTTGTTACAGAACAGTGAGAATCCTATAAAATCTTATTTTTTTCCCTCCTAAGTCATAAGAATCTTTCATGCAGGATCATGACAATACAGACTAAGTCTTCCTAAGTGGATCTATGTTTAAAAGTCATCCAGGCCAACTGCTGACTTTGAGCTTCTGAAGAACATCCACAAATGTTAGACTAATTTAATAGGTTGCAGGTTAGCCAGAAGTCCTTTCTGCTTAGATGCCAAGTGGCTTTCTTGGATGATACATCTTCATATTTGGCCTGAAATGTGAGTGGGTGTGGCAAAGTGGTGATGCCTTTCTTTTCACACAATGATCTCCAAATACAGGAGTTAACGAGGCTTGAGCATAGCTCATGGTATATTCTCAGCCCAGAATGTGGTATTACAGGCTGTTCTCTGAGATGCATGAGCTTTTTTACCTTGATCTCCGTGAGATTTAATAGGACATTGAAGAGTGAGCATCCTCAACCGTTCAGGTATGGAAGGTCAGAGGAATAAGTAGTGCTCTTGCCAGATGCAGCACAAAAGTAAAATTATGTAGAGCAGGACTCCTGCTTCTCCTTTTTACTTGTATTTTTTTTGTGGTTCTAGCCATTTGTTTGAATTTTCTGTAATGGCATGTGTTTCTTGGTAGTTATTTTGCAATAACAGTTAGGCTTCATAATTTCCAGAACCTCAGCTTTTGCTTAAGTATGTGGTAGAAGATCTGTCACTGCTTCTTTCTGGTACTATAAAGTAGAAGAGAATGTGAATATGGTTTCTTCAGTCCAGTGTGAGGACACTGAGCTGTTGACTAAAAGACACAATGATAACATTTTTTTTCTTCTTCCTTCTATTGAGGAAACTACTTCATGTGTTTGTCTTCGGCTGAAGCTGATTTTCAGTGTTGAAAACTCACTCTGCTGGAATGTTATGACATGACGCTAATTTAAAGAATCTCTGGTGTCAAGATTTGATGTGTTTGAAAAGAAAGCCTTGCCAGTTTCAGCTATGATAATTTTAGTATCCCTGTCTTCCTTTTTACCCAAGAAGAACTGTGGAAGATGAAGTAATAAAGGATAGTGTTTGAGTTCTGGACCTGTAAGTTTTTCTGCTGGGCAGGTGGCTGTAGGTGGTGCAGCCAGACTCCTCCACCCTTCTGATTTTCTAAGAACAAAAGGCTGTTGGAATTCCTGCTTCTACTTAACTAATGTAAAGAAGAAAATTGAAGGTTGAGTTTTTTCAGTTCAGTGGGTGGCCCAATGGCCATGTGGTCCCCACCCAACCCTGGGGTTGCAATGCCAAGAGGCTTTCAGTTGATTCTAGTTGCTGCTATGAAGAAATTAGATTTAAAAGACAAGTGAAATTACAGACATTTAACTGTAAGTATCCTGCTGTGCAATGTACAGGGCTATGAATTAATATGAACAACACTTGGATGCCCACAACCATCCATTTTACCAGCTATTTGTCCTATTTTTTTGTAACTATTAAGTGTCCTGTTAAGTGGTAATAGTAAACAAAAGGTAAAAACAGTAAACAAAAAGGTATAGCATGTCTAAATACAAACTGCAGAGCACCATTAATGCAGCAATAACCTTTCAATAATGTTAAGACCTCTAAATTAATTCATTATTTAGACAGTATCCTATAGACAACTTTTTTATTGTCTGTCTCTTTAACCCACTTGGCTTCTAAAGCACTGTCATCCTTCTGCCATTTGTAGTCTTTAGTAGCATCCAGCTCTTTCAGGTCAAGTTCTCCATCTTTCCAAAGTCAGTGATTGGGCTCCCATCTATGTTGCAAAGGCAATGTTTGGTTTTGATTGCGTGTGTGACTGAAGGACTGGCTTAAACAGTAGGTATGCAATTCCTGAAGGAGGGAACAGCATTATCAAGATTCCTACTGGCTGTTTTCTAGACAATAACTTCATAGCAAAAATTGTCTGTAATTACAGGATAGTAAAGTTAGAGCGCTTCCTTGCTGCTTGCCAAAGCTCCCTGAAAACACTTCCCTCAAACTTAATTTTTGAACAAATACCTGTATTGAGTTTAATTTGAACCCACAGTGAAGAAACTTAAGCCATGTGTAGCAGTGCCACCTAGTGTAGTCTGTTAGACCGTGGTTTTCAGGGTTAACAGGGTTTTAACCCTGTTGTATCTTGACTCTATAATGGTTCGGGAAAACAAACATTACCTTTTTGTTGTAGAAAGTGTTTTAAAGGTGATTCTCTTGATATCTGGGCCAGAATATCTTCTTACATAAAACAAGCTCTTACCTGATGGCTTGTTTCACTCTCTTTTGCAGAATTAATGACAAAATATTTTGAAGTAATCCGTGCACAACAGGTTATTTCCTTTTTGTCATGTTTGGCTTTTATAATGAAATGGACAGGTATGATGGAGCAGTGATTGGATACTATTTCTGCTCAAGAAATGTCAGCTTGATATTGCAGATACTCATTGAGGATCAATAATATTTTTGTAAAATTATTCATTGAATAAAGTTGCATTTATTATGACTGAAATTGGTAGAATTTTTGCCTGCCAATCTACACAAAACTTGATTTGGGAAGTGGACGAGTAGAAATAAGGATTAGATTACAGACTTCAAACAGTAAATGGTTTATCCTGTTTGAGAACACTGAAAAGAAAAAAAAAAAAAGGTTTAAACTTGCTGTGGCTCTTAGCAAGTTGTTATAATTTATAACTTTTAGCCTAACAGCTGTTACTGCTGTTAAGTTTTGGCTCCTAACTGGTGAAGAATAGCCCCTGCAAGTCTGAACCTTGTTATTATGACAAATAAATAAAGCCATGGAGTGCATTTTTATTCACTATTAATGCCTCTAAAGATTGACTAATGAAGTCTAGAAGTTTATCTGGATTTTCACCAGTTTAAGAAAACAGATTTAGTTCTGTGTACCTCTAACCAAGAGGAAGTTCATCACTGCAGCTGGAGCTGCTGGGAATTGCATGTTTTTTCTAGATTCCCAAAGGAAAGACTGTCAGCCAAAGTTAGAAATGGCAGGAGGACAGAAAGCGAGAGGCATAACTGCTGAATTTATACTTAATAGGATTTGTGCTGCTTCGCCTTCAGAGTTAGCTGCTGAAACTCTTTTCCACTTAATCATCTCGTGCTGTCTAGTTCGATACATAGACTCTTCTGAGGCCACCTGTGGAACATGAAAAGTCCTGTTTTGAGTTCAGGTGTGCAGATATGCCCTCTTTGTCTGCTGATCCCAGACACAAGAAGGGAAGAATTCTGCCAACAGCATCTTTGAAGGAAAGATTTGTATGAAAGGATACTGCTGAGTGGAGAATTTATAGCATATTAATCATTGGAATCTCAGGATGCTGTGCTGTACGAACGGCAAACTGCTCAAAGACATCTCCAGATAATACTGCTTTTGAGTTCTTTCTTTGAAGGGAAAATGAGATTGTGACTACTCCAGTGCCAAGGCCCGACATCACTGATACAGGCATGGTGAAAACTAAGTGAGCGGGTATAACCAACACTGTCTTGTACATGGAGATCTCACATGTTTCTCAAGAAAACCAGATTGCGGACTTGAAAATTTGGGCACCCCTAGACTGCTTTTATTCTTAATAGATGATGAGACAAATATGTTCACAGTACTTTTCCACCCACAAGGGTTTTCTAGTATTATGAGCCCCCCCAAAAAATAGTAATTAACCAAGTAAATTAGAAACTTAGTCATCTAATAGATAACCTAGTATTTCTCCTACCTGTTCTGATACACAATAAATTTTGCAGGGTCCAGTCCTCTACAACTGCGGTACAATGAATTTATCATCAACAGCAGAGTAGTACATATTGCTGTTTGCTTCACAACAAAAGGATCAAGAGGTAATTCAGCAGTTGCTACAGCTCAGAAGATAACTACTCAAAGCAGGTATTACTGCCTGAACATGCTGCTTCAGCAGCAACTTCTGGGATTATTTTGCTGCTGATGAAGACCCTGTTGTATGCTGGAGACTGCAGAACCACCTGTCCCAGAACAATCTTGAAATGTTTCCTCAAGAATGCACATGACTGCACTGTGTCTCTTTGTTTTGTTGTTTGGGTTTTTTTACTGAAAGGTTCCTTAAATATTTGTATGCCATTTCACATTTCTTTAAATATTGTAGTCACTGAGCCTTGCAGAGAGTACTAAATGCTGCTTATGTAAATCAGATTTCTATGGGATTCCGCAGTTGTTCGCTGTTCCCACAGCATCTTATCTTCCCCTCTCCCTGTTACATAAGACAGTGTTTGAAATATGCATGTCACTCCCCATCATCCACTTTCCATTCTTCCAAAAAGTCTTCTTGCTATAACTTGGACTTTCGTGTGCCTCAGTGTGATTTTTTTTTTTTTTTTGTTAGTTTGATCTAATTTGGAACTTTGTTTCTACAGCACTCTGATCAAGAGGGTCCTGTCTCTAGAACTTCGAGCTGCATCCTGCTCAAAGGGGATTATTGTTTTGGCTGTTACTAGTGAGGAGAATGGACAGTGTTTCTGACTGAGCAGAGTTCATTATTTCACTCACATCTACATAAGGGTTTTTTTTTTATTGTTAGTTCTAGTACAGTCCATTAATGTTAGCAGTTTGGGATGCCCTGGAATGGAAAGGCATCCAGGTAGCTTCAACTTCATGTAGCCCAAGTTGGTTTTTTTGTTTGTTTTTTTTTTCAAAAGTATATAACGTATTAAGATATCAATGGCCCTGTAGCTGGTGATTCTGAGCAAACGTTATCAGTGGCAGGAGTGTTTCAGAGTGCTTCCTAGCACTGACGGACAACTGATGGCTTTGAAGACCAAAGTCTTCAGGTGGAATCAAGCATACAGGAAGAAGGGAGACCTTTGCTGTTGATAAATGTGAACTATCTTACTCTGATTTTACTCACTAATCTAGTGGGGAGTAATTGCTTCTACAGAAAAGCAGGTGATCTAGTTTCTTCCATTCTTCTCTGTTAACATGCTTCTGTGATGTATGGGTTTTATCACCAACTGATAGAGGAATGTTTCAGGGGACTCCTTAAAATGTTGGCATTGCATCACAGGCACTCTTTGCCCCCACACCAGGTTATACAATAAAAAGTTTTGAAAGTGCAACAGAGGTAGAGATCCTAATGGCAATGTCTTCCCAACACTATAGTAGCCAACCTGGTTTGTTTTGGTGCCACAGTCTGCATGAGGTACTTCTGCAGACCCCTTCAGGGCAGTCTTCTGCCACAGTTAGCAAACCTAATTTAGCTTTGGAAAGTGATTGCTTGAAACCCCATCTCACAGCTTTGCTTTTGTTCTCAAGGGGCAGCCACATCAAATGGTAAATGTACTTACATGGTTCTTTTGGATCCAGGGTAGATTTGTGGATGCCAGACTGACATTACAGTAAGAAGTATGTGGTTTTGCCCAGGGAGAATCAAAAGAAAACTGAACAGCAAGCACAAGTTAAGCAGCTTTCCAAGAGAGTCTAAAATCATGACTGGTGCCTACTGTATCTCACTGGTCTTGCATTGGCAACAGCAGGACATTGTAGAAGTTACTGTGAGGTGACGTTGTGCTGAGGCCTATGGTAAAGATTTCACCTGGAGGAGTATAACTAAAATGTTGTTTGTTTTTTTAAAATATTTACAATATGAAAAAAGCCTCCATGGGAACCTAGTAGGAATTTTGTGATTTGAAAAGTTACCAGGTTGTCAGGTATTCCTGAAAGCTGGAAAAGAAGTTTTTCATTTGCTTCCTTCCAGATGAATGTTCTCTGTCCATTTAATTCCTGCTGGTGGGTTGGGCTTTGTGGCTTTTTTCCTTTTGTTCTGCTGTTTTAAGTGAAAGCAAAATACTGATGTAATCTTAACGGTTTTAGGGCTTAATTATTTTTAAAGATTTTAAAGGGAAAGTTCAGATAATGTGTAGACATGAAGGTGGAATGTGGCTACAGCAGAGCTGAATTGAAGCAGAGCTGAGTCTTTGAGGCAGTGGCAGGCTTTAAACAGGGAACCTGTGTGGAATTGAAACTTTGCCACATGCGGTATGAGTGGCAGTGTTTTAAAACAGGCCATCCTTACCAAAGGAGTGAACAATTAAATTCTGACTACAAAGGGAGCAAAGCTGTAGGAAAATCAATTGCCTGTGTCTACTTAACAACCGTACCTGAATATTTCAGAAGCAGTTCAGAAATCTGGTCACTTGTAAGAAACTTCCCCTCATGGTCCTCTGAAGTTCAACACTTAGCATAGCTGTTAATATCCAAAACCCAAAGTGAATGGTCCTTTGAGGCTGTGCTCATTTATTGATTTTATATTTTTGAAAACTTATAAATGTATATAAAATGTTATACATGTTTATATGCTTTTGGGAAAGGGAAACAACTTTGTTCTACTCTTGTCTGAACTAATTTTTTGCCTTTTGAAGATCTCGTTCATTAGCTCAGATATTCAGATTAAGGAATTAAAAGTTTCTCTTTGTTCTAGTTCAAATGTTAAAGGAAGCAGTGAAAAAAACAGTAGATCACACCAAAGAGGAAAGCAACTGCAACACATAGTCTCAAATTAATTCCCTACTTGAAATCCTTACGATTTCCTGTATGAAACTGGGAAGGGGGGGTTTCTGGAAGAAAATTGCTTCCTATTCAAAAAGTCATTCTGCAAACAGCAGTTTTCTTTGTCTTAAAGGTACTGTGAGGTCTACTGCATTTTGATGATGATAGAGTAGGTGACAATGTTGTTCAGTCCATGATATATTTTATTCTATTGTAGTATGAAATCCTAAAGCTTCTCTAGATTGTTAATAAAAAGCATAGGCACAATATCCCTTGTACTTTATAAACAAGTTAAGGTTTTGTACCAAATAAGGCTGGAAAATGTTTTAAGCTGAAGACCAGATTTTGTTTCCACACTTGTAAGCAGCACAAATGCAACTAGAAAACTAAACTAACATGTACAACAAAAGACAAATATTCTCTGCCTGTCAACAGCAGAAATGGGCATAAACAAAAGGAGGCAGTGCCAGTACCTAGAATGTACCTCTTTCCTCTGGCCTTGTTTGGTTTTCTTCCTCTGGCTGACGCTTTGACAAGAAATGGTTATAAGACCTCACGCTGACTTCAGAGGGAGCTGCCCCAATCCATGTCCTTGACTGATCTCCTGTTGCCCCAGCTGGGCTGTGACCAGAACAATTTGACTTTTTTTTTTTTTTCTGCAGAGTGAGCCTAGCTATGGCATTGATACTAGGACCGTGGATAGACTTAGCTGTGTATTGGCTTGAGCATCAGTATTGCATAGACATAAAAATAAGAGAGCAGAATGTGGTGAACCTGGATAATTCTTCCCTCTCAGTTGGCATTACTTGCTTTCTATGATACCAGAGTCAGCTTTAAACCACCTAACTTGGGCATGGGTTTGCTTTGATTTGTGGTTTGGTGGGTTGTTTTTTTTGTTTTGGCATTACCATATCCTTAGTCACAGCATCGTACTTTGAGATGCTACTATGCATTCCAATTGGGTGTAATTTAACATTTAAATTTTTAGTTAAACTTAACATCCCTAGAGGCTTTAGAGTTTGAAGGCTTTTTTTTTTTATTAAAGAATTACTATGCCAGTCAAGCATTATTTTCCCAGGCTGTCTGCTGCTGATGCAAAGTGGCACGCTTAGTTTGCACATAGCATAGGGTAATGACCTACTGGAGGAATTGCACAATTCAGTGGCAGAGACTGAGGAGCACCTTGATTATTAGTCATCTATGTAATGGGAACTATTTGAAATCTTGGCTGCTATTCTAAGGAACGACTTTAAAAAAAAAAAAAAAAGAAATCAAACAACTCCCCCCAAAACCCCACCACTCCCACACAGAGAAACCCAGTTATGATATTGATAGACTAGACAGGGTGAAAGTATTTTGACTGCTCTATCATGAATGGGTAACAGAACTGCGTTTCCACTTTTTTAGTTAGACAAGCACAGTTGTGTTTATTATTCTGAGTACAGAAGTCAACACACTTCAGATTTCTGGAAAATGTTCAAGGATTTGTATTCTGTGCAAAAGATTTTAAAATTAAATCTGCTGCTTGTTAAAAGCCACCTACCCCAGCTCCCTCTACAGCCAGCAGTCCAGAGCAGTGGAAGCCAAGCCAGTATTACTATGAGGGGAAAAGAGAGGTAGAAATCTAAGTAACAGAAATGCATGTGCAGGATTATGTCACATGATACCAACAGGAAACATCTGTGAATAAAACAAGAGTTCAGTGTGGAGTCTTAATCATTAAGAAATGTTGATGCACAATCCCTCTGTGAAAGAGGTGTTACCTTACATACTGGAAAATAGATACAGAGTCTGGTCACTGAATAGTACAGCAGAGATGGAAAGTAACTCCCACTGTGTTTTCCAATATTTTAACCGTAAGTGCAGCCTCCTGTCAGTAGAAATTTTTCTGAAAAAGTGCAGCTTTGTCAAAATGTGCATAAGATGTAGAGTAAAAGGAGAAAAGAAATGGAAAATAATGGGAAAAGTACACTGTGTGTACAAGTATGTGGCTTGTTTCACATCTTGACAGTGTATTTATTCTACTAGAGGTAGGTAAATGTAGTTGCGTCTTATGAAACCATCCATGATTGGTCTGAAGTTGTGGCAGTTCTCTTTAGATCTTCACTTGGTTACTTATTTGCTTCTCCTCTTACAGGAGATGGGGAGCATTTCTGTGGGAAGTTTTTTTTCATGAAAATTAAAATTATAATAGAATTTGGACCAGTGCCAGGGAGTCATGAAATCAATTTCACTAGCATTTACAGGAAACATGAGCAAGCACAGTGATAGAAGTATGCTCAAGCATTGAAGAAGTTGGAGGTTTTCATACCTTTTTGGTTTTTATCTTACACTGCCAGTGTTTTTAACAATGTATTGGGTGGGAGTCCTTTATGTGTAGAACATGTCAGAAATCTTCCTATGGGTGAAGTTATCTGCATTTAAAAAAGCAAACTGTATAGAAATGTATGTTATAAATGAGATGTCCCTAAATCATAAATAGGACACATATGTTTGTTAATGATGAAAATTAATCTAGTAAAGGTGACTAATGTAGTAGAGTGCTTTCCCAAGGTAGTGAATTCCCTCATTTGCCTTTTTGAGTAACTTGTGGAGAAGCAGCAGGAAAATTTTCTGAGTGCTATATAAATCTACAATGGACTAGAACAGAAAAATGACTTAAGAGGGTTTTATTCTCTTGCTGTGCAATACTTCTGGACAATGTGACTAGGTAAGTTTGGGAATTTTCACAACTCTTCTGTTCTAAATCTTTTAGTTAGTAAAGTTCCTCTAACACTATTCTATTCAAGCTCTGCAGTTTAAAATGCAAGCAGTTTATGCCTTTTAAGGACATATATATAATGCAATAATAAAATGCTTCTGTCTTCATGTGTACTTAAGGAAGTAATAGCAGAGTAAGTCTCAGGTTTTTAACTTGGATTCTTGTTTCTGTTTGTTGTAAGTTGACCAGCCAGTGAATAGTTGAAGTTCATTATGCTTATGTATGGGATGTGTTGAGAAACTCTTGATGTTGCTTTTGAAACTAGGGCCTGAGTACTTCTCAAATTTCACCATCACTTTCCAAGAGAAAGCAGTGGCAGAGTTATACAGAAAATTACTGGTAGCCTGTTGTTCAACCTGAATGTGTTCAAGTTCCAACAGCACTGATACTGCTGGATCTCGAGCCTTCTTTCTGTTTTCTGGCAATGCTGTGACCTGTGGCGGTTATTCTGAGAGCACTCAGTCTGGGCCAGTTGAGATCGTTAACGTATTTTTAATGTTAACATGAAACCAATGTTCAGTGTTCAAATGATCTAGGAGATGGAGAGAAATAAAAGATAAATTAGCAGTAACTAGTCTCCATTGCACAGCAGTCTTGAAAATCAAACTAGATTTTGACTGAGGGGACTGACTTTTTTTGGGGCAGGGGGAGGGGAGTGAAGCAGGAGGGGCTTATTTTACTTTGGTTACATCCTAGAAGAATTAAATCTATAGCTAAGCAAAAGAAACAGATGGCTGGTGTTACAGTATTAAGTCTTTTTTTTGCAATTCATTATTACAGGCTGTACTTGAAATGAGATTTGCTTGCGCTGGGAAACAGAAAATGTAGGAACTGCAGTACAACTGCATCTTTACAGTCTTAGTTCCACTTTTGCATCTTTACAATTCTGTGTGATGGGGCTGAGTACTAAAGCTTCACGCTAAAAGGTTATGTTCCACTTCTGTGTGGGTGTAGAAGGACCTTGACTGCCAAGGAGAGCATCTAAGACTTAGTAACGGTGGTTTACAGGGGATCACTGGTAGAATAGAGGTGGTGCCAATTAGATTATGCACTCAGGATTGTTTTGCAATCAAGTCATTGCCTGAGCCTTCTGATGTAGGCTAGAAGAGTTTGGCTGCACTTCATGAAAAATCAGAAACTGTCCCTGTTGCCTTGCAAACCCTTGGGAAGACTTTGCTTAAAGACACATGCAATTGGAAGTGTGCCAACCAATGAAACAAAAAACTATCTGAAATGGAAACAGGGAGCCTACTGTACATGTACTCCTATCCAGCAGTCTTGTTACCAGACATACCCACTACTAAAGAGTTTCTGACAAGCCCTGTCTGCTTTACAGCCTAATGAAAGAAGTTTGTCTTTTCACGTGTATCTCATGTTTAGACATCCCCCATTTTCCTGCATAAGTAGGAAGATGGAAGCTTACAATATTCCCCATGGGAAATCTCACCAGCAGTGCCATAATTGCTACCAAAGCATTTAAATGTTTTATCTGATTTAAAGAGGAAGTTTAAATATAAATAATGCTATATTCTTCAGCAGAAAGAAGCTGTGATGGAACTAACAGTTTAAAATAAATCCAGTTGCTTACAGTAATTACCCAGATAGTATATTGTCTATGCAAATGCACAGTCCAGGGCCTGTGGTAATATCTTAGCATATATTACTTCTGTCATCCCCCCATGCTCTCTTCTCCTATAAAAAAAAACAAATTCTAACTTTCACAATCTGCTTCCATATCTTTTTAGCTTTAAACTCTCAATTAAATTAAAAATGCATTTTTAACACAAATTCAGGAGCTGAAAGAAATGGGTGGTTTTACTTTCATCAGCATGCTAAATTACTTTTTCATTTCTGTATTTCTTACCTTTCAGATAAGTAGAATTTTATTATTTGATTAATGAAATCAAGGCAGCATACTTAGTATACAGTAACTTCTTCCAGATATGTACTTTAATGAACTAGTTAGTGGTGACTCGTTCCTCTGTCAGATTCCTTTGCCCCTGGCAGTCTGTTGCTATTGTTGAGCAAGAAAAAAATAAGGCAGCGGTTTGGCTACCAAAGTCTTCAGAGAATAACAAATGGAGGATGTACAAGAGTGTCCAAGTAGGAACTGAGGGTAGAGGCCAGAGAAAAAGCTCCAAAAGCAACTGAACTAGTAATTGAGAACACAATAAACTCTTAAATAAATCACTGTTGGCTTGGTACCTAAATGCAACTCTGAACTGCGATTTTTAAAAACATAGTATTTTAAACACAGACGTATCAATCTTTGTGATTGCATTGTCAAAATAAGTGACATTTGTAACCTGCCTGTTGTAAAAGAAAAGTCAACCAGTTGCCAGTGAAAACAAATTGCAGTGCAGTGAGATAAACCCCCTAAACTCAGCACTCCCTCTCATTATGATTAATTAGTTGCAATCAAAAACATCAGAGAACAATGTGCATAGGCTTACTGAGGTCTCCAGGGCATGTGGGAAGATTAGTGGCATATATTACGTGTAATAATTTTTATTGAGCAAGAAAGAATGTTCTTTGTCAGAAAAGTGATCGACCCCTTTCCTTACATGATCTCTCTCCATGGACTCTTAAGCAGTTTCTGCCATCAGTCCTGTTCCACCTCCATTAAGGAAATGATGAGTCTTGTTCCTGTCTCTCTTCTAGCAAGTAGTTGTAAAAGATAGTTCTCATATTACAGCCAGTAGCTAGATCACATTTTTCCAGTATAACTTCAAAATCCATGCACTAGTGTGCATCCAGTGCTTTTGGACTATCAAAGGTGGAAGCTGCTATGTACCAACAAGAATCCAGTTAATTTCTTAGTATGTAAATAAAGGGGGGTTTAAATGGTTATAAGATCAATAGATCAAATTATTGCTTATTCTTCCTGTCTCTTGCCAGATTCATTTGGTATAAAACTACTGTATTGAACCTGTTTACCCAGATACTTAGTTAAGGGAACAGATGACTCCAAGGAACACTTGCCTTCTGTGTACTATTCTCTGTATTGGCTCCCCTTGAAAACAAAGCCATACCAGGCCAAAGATAAGCTTCCCCAGGATTAGTCTAAGTGCCTAAATGTTCAAAGCTTCCATGATGGCTGCACTCTGCTGGAATGATGGAGCTGCTGGCCATCGTGGGGAATGCTAAGATAAGGAGGGAAGTGACTTTTCCAAGAACAGACTTAACCTGTGAATAAGGGAAAAGCAACTGGTTGTGTAGCTTTCAATGACGGATCAAAATTTATTTCTGTCGCTTTCAAATAGAAGCTTTTTTTGTAGATGCTAATTAAACACAGCAGGATTGTCCCCAACATCTAATGAAAGTTGATATTACTACGTTAGGTGACTGGAATATACTGTCTTGTTTATTTAATACAGGGTGTACTGTGAAGAACAGTATAATAGAGAATAATACACTTAAATATTAGTTAGTATTATTTAAGTGTATTATTCCCTACTAACTATAGTGTCTGTGTATATTGTATTGTTGAATTCAAAGTGGCTTTATTTCCTTTTTTAATTTTAATTTGTTCATGTGACCTAGCTACTGTTGCCTTTGTTCACTAAAACAATCCCTATTATGCAAACATTATTGATGTTTCTTAGATGAATGAAAAAACCCAAACACCAAACCAAAAAACAGGTGTACAAAATATTACCAAAAAGCTGTAAATATTTCATGTAAAGGAAGACAAGGTTCAACTAGAGTTAAGGAACCAAGCCATCATAGCATTAAAAATACATAGCTGTATACTTTCCAGTAGACAGCACCTGAAGTGTTCAGTTTGTAGCGAGTTGTCTGCTTGCCAGTAGTGGATGTAGAACTGCAATGTGTGAATGAAATTGCATTGAATAAGGCATGCTGACCAAAGTGATCTTTGACTTGCTGGATGGGGCTACTTTTTGACCAAGAAACGAGGAAAAAATCTTTCAGTTGAATGAAGCATGCTCATACTTATGGGACTGGAGATATGGATGGAAAGTAACTCTGGCCCAACCTCTTATGTGAAGCAGGGCTATTGGTGTTGTTAGATCAGATCAGCTGTAGCAGAGTCTTGAAAACTCCAGCGATGGAGATGTTTCTCCTCTCTCTCCAGAGGAGAAAATATGGCCCTGCTTGAGCAGAGGCGTTGAACCAGATAACCTTCAGAGGTCCCTTTCAACCTTAGCCATTCTGTCTGTGAGTGGGGGAAGCTGAACACACCTTAATTGAAGGCTCTCTCCCTTAAATGTTAAAGAAGGAAAACATGTTCACAACGAAGTGTATCATCTGTATAATTAATGTTGTATAGGGACCTCTCTGAAGATACAACAACATACTAAAATGTGTTCAGTTAAAGAGTAGTTATAGTAGTGTTGCTTATGAGATGTGACTTAGTGCTGTATGAGTCTTGAGGAATGTTTATCCCTCTTGAAGATCACTTAAGCTAAAAGAATGTACAAAGACAGACTGTAAAGTCAGAAAGTCACCCAGGCAGAGAAAATGTTAGTGTCATCCAAGCTGGGAACAAAAATGAGGGGGAAGAAATGGATATTGCATGAAGTGAAGAGAATGGTAGCTTCAGCTCTGAGCAACCTCAGCAGAGCAAACTCTCTAGTTCCACAATAATGTGAGGTTATTTCTGAAAGTCAAAACCCAGGATTTGGTACAACTACATTACATCTTCTCCCATATCTGCTCCTGGGACATGAGTCAGAAGAGTTTGAGGCAGCTGGGAGAACTGAGCTGTTTCAAGTATGTTCTGTGTCTTACTTGTTTTGGTTTTGATAACTTTTTATTTCCTATTTTGTAATCAAGAATGTAACCCTCTGCTTTGCTAGACTAAACTAATCTGCCTTTTTGGATTTGTCTAGCATTAATGATAGCCTCGCACAATTGTGCCAAGTAGAAAGCATCTTGTCTTTTTCCCAAAATAGCTGTATTTATTGTAGTGTAATAGAGAACTTGAAATTCAGGAAGGGTTCAGGAAGCTAATTCAGGGTGACTTTCCCACCAAGCTGCAGAGGTGAATTTGAAAGCTAATATAACCAAGGGTTGAATATGAGAGAGAAATACCAGGCAGTAAACATTCTCTGACAAGGACCAGGCAGAATACAACTCTTCTGACTACCACTTCACATATTTCATACAGACCACTTTCTGGTACATTGTATAAACCCCAGGGCTGGCAAGGGTACGCAGAAGGGGAGTAGCTGTTTCTATTTCTTATTTCCAAAGACTTTTCAGGAGATGCGATACCTTCTCTGATCATCTAAAACTCTGTAGACAGGTGAGTTTCACCCATTTAAGACTAAATAAAGGAGAATTGTCAGGAAAAGCCTTGTTGGAAGGTCTGGAGGAGTAAAGAGGTACTGAGTGATCCCATCACTGAGTGAACCAGCCCAGGAAATAATCTTGTTCCATCAGCACTGTATGTATTTGGACAAGTGTATACCCCTATACAGTGTACTTCCATGCAATGTCTATTAATAATACCTCAAAGCAAGATTAAACAGCAGTAGTCTGGAGAGTGGCAGAGAGGATGGTTAAAGAGGACTGTTTTCATCTTCCTTCTCTTCCCTTCCCCCTTGTTAATTTTTTTGCTTATCCTCTCATTTCAAGGCACACCTCAGTGGATAAAACCTGTTGCGGGAAATAAGCAAACAACATGCTTACTGTTTGCCTGCAGTTGTGCATTCAGTGGTGCTTATCATATCAGTCTAGGCACCCAGTTTCATTTTTTTCCTCATTAGACTGAATGTACACTTTCAAAATTAAACCTAGGCACTCGGCAGGAATGCAAATCTCTGTGATGTATTGGGGCTGTGGGAGGGATATCCCTGTGCAGGGAGCCAATGTAGATAAGACTGCACTGAGTTTCAAAGCATAGAGGAAGCACATGAGAGTCTGACATGTGGTTAGATGCAATGAATCTTAATTTTTCTTTTTCTAAGGCCCAACCCTTCTATAAGCAGAGATGACTGAGCAAAATACATCATCAGATATCCAGAAAGCTAGGAATAGATTCTTACAAGACTTCCTGAAATACTTCCTAAAAGTATTTTTCCTTGCAAGCAAACCTGATGTTAAATATGACAGACTTCTCAGTGTAAAAGGAAAGCCCATGGGCTACAGATGGAAATCCTGATAGACAGCCTGTCAAAATGGCAATGTGAAAAGAACCCAGTAATTTTCTTTTTTGTGTTGCACTTCTGTGGGCATATTTGCAATAGGAAGAGAACTCACATTTGTGGTAGGTATCCTGTAGTATCACTAGGTACTTTGTAACATCGTTAGCTGTAGCATTTTGTGTGTGTTACTGCTGGTAATGCAAATTAAGGTTCTTGCTATTGCCTTTTAAGAAGAAATTTAACCCATTGGATTGAAAGGGAGCACCTGGATCAGGTCAGCCTTGCAGTTACAGGTAACAGTGCAGAAGTAGCCTGTTCAAAAGGATATGAAGGGTTTAACTGTATAGGCCACCGGACCGCAAAATTACTTTCCAAAACCATATAACAAATCCTATATCAATAAAGAAGATTCCAAAACCACAGACAGCACAAGAAGAAGTTTACCACAAGTTTTTGGGCCATTGCAGTAATAATGAAACTTGCTAAATAAAAATTCAGAATCATCCCAAGAAAAGACATTTCCTGTGCTGGAGAGAACATCTGTATGTCTCTCTCTCAAATCCCAGCCTTAAGTTCCAGATTTGTAACCACAGTGGAACTTCAGGACTTTGTTGTAACGTCTGATTTTTTTTTTTTTTCATCATTAAACAGGTAAATTTTTTACTTGCATATGACCTGCTGTGTGTTGGGGCCCTGTATCTATTTTGACTGCTTTTTCTCTTTTCAGCTGCAAAAATAAAAATTGCATTCTATAATACTTCTCTCGCAGCACCTCAGTTCGAGTCCTGGAAACTGCATATTATTCCTGCTAGGTCATGCAACCATAACATCATGGCAATCAGTAACAATACTTCTGTTGTTTGAAGCATGAGGTTTTCAGACCGTTAGGAATGCTGGTCTTGCTGCTTCTTTTAGATATTTAACCTTTTCCTAGGTCAAGAAACAACTTATATTTGCTGTATACTGAAAACTAGTTAGAGCAGAGGGTATTTATATGCAAAAGTGTCTGGGCTGGACGTGAATTTGTTACAAACTTCCAGACTTGAGCGCTGTAATATGTGAAAGTGACTGAAATCTGAGCTTAGGCACAGACCCAAGCTCACAAACTAGTATTGCTTCCAGACTCTGGAGTTGTACTATGTTCCTGTGCTCATTCCTTACCTGAGAAAGACCTTAATACCCATGAATTCCTTATGCTTACAAAGAGATATGCTTTGTTTTCAAACACTTAGAGAAGAAGGTGCTTGTCTTTGGGGTTTTGGTTGGTGTGAGGAAAGAGATTATGTTTGGGTTAATGAGTTACAGTTCTGTTTGAAATGCCTTTAGGTGCCTGAGACCTGTGCACAAGGTGGATGGAGGTTGTGATGCAGGAGTTAAGAGACCAGCACCGTTCCAGCATGGAGTAAGAGGCACAGTGGGACACTGCACAGAGTAAATGACACTGGGAATACCATGCATAGGCAGCTGAATCCTGATCTTAGTGTTTGGTTTGAATGTTGTCTTAGCTTGTGATGTTCCTTTGAGTTTACAAAGACAGTCACTCTGGAAATAAAAACAAATGTATTTTATATTTGCTCTTTTTCACTGGGTTCATTGGGTGACGTGTTTGTCATTTCCTAGGTTTTCCTATAAGTGTTGCATTTGTGATCTCTTTAGGTGCTTTTATTTTATGTGGGTAAAGCCGCTTTGTGATCAGAAAGATACAGTAGGCAGCCTGCAGTTGGGCTGTGCTCTTCTAGGTTCCTCTTTAGATATCTGTGGAGATCCTGACTCAATGCTTATGTGTTTGTCCTTTTCTATTAAAAACAGTTGTCCCAGCACTTTCTCTACTAACACAAATCCTGATGTACAGGGAGCAGCAGTCAGTAATTTAGGGAATCTAAAGGGAGAAGTTAAGATTGCAGAAGCATTCGGTTATAGGATTTGTCAATAAAAGAGGTAGACCAGTCATCATAGCCTGCCAGTATAGACTACTGAAGAGGCTTTATTTGGTTATCTAATGTGTGTATGCATAATTGTACCACTGACAGTGCTATCTAGAGGCTAATTTTGATTTAAGTTCTTACAGTGGCAAAATAAAAGATCTAAGAGGTTGGTTTGCTTGACGGGCTATGGTTAAGTGATGTGCTGTTAGGATTTGCATAGGAGTATATAGGTAATATGCTGATGGAGATTGCTTTGCCAGAAGCCTTCTAGTGGTATGTACTGACTCACTGTCTTAGCATGCTGTTAGCAACTGTGCAGGAATTCTAAGGGTATGCCATGTTTCTTGCTTAACTGTTGCATATCTAGCACAGGACAGCTTGCAAGCAGCTTTTATCAAAGGGAATGTAGGTAACTTTACTTAAAATGAGTGGGTAAACAGGAAGGAGAAAACCCTTGCTTAAGAAAGGGTAATTTCAGGCATGCCAAGATCTGTGAGGCTTCAGACCTGGAAGACACAAGTAGACCCCAAAGAGTACAAGGGGATGGATTTGTGATATGGTTGGTGTGTAAGAACTGATTTATTTTTTTTTTAAGCACAACCTGGGGACCATCTATAATACTGCTTTGACAAACTGGACACTTCATTTTAGAGCTGTATGTGTTAACAAAAGGAATTCCACTTAAAATATACCTAGATTCAGTCTCACTGCTGCTTCTCCAGGATGATGACCTCCAAGGGGCACAAGATATATGCTGCCACTTGGCAGAAAGTCAACACTGACGTCTGGGAGAGGGGGAAATGCTACAAGCAAATGCAGACAGTGCTCTGTTCAGCAACTGGCTTTCTTGACCTGGCTGCTGCTATGGGAGTGCAGACCTGACATGTTCCTAACCAGGCTCCCTGCTGAAGCACAAACCTGTTATTAGCCAGGACTCTGCATTTCACCTGTAAGCATGACCTAGTAGTAGTCCTGTGGGCAGAGCTGGAGGAGAGGCAAAGGACCTCACAAGCCCAGGTCTTGGGAGATGTGGAAAGCTGCCAGGTTCTCACTGCTGCTTGCTCACCGGTGAGTCATGGCTGGATGTTGTCCTCAGGCTGGCAAGGCTGCACGCTGTTCCAGTTTGGTCCAAGGGCAGCCCCAAGTAAAGAATTACGTTAAGGGCAATGACTACTGATTTCTTCTTTTCCTCTGTAAGCTTTTAATGCTCTGTGTATTTGGGATTTCCTTTTTATCTTCAGTTCTAGTTTTCTTGGTGTAAGTAAAATATTTCTCTTCTTCCTGCCTTCCATCTCATGAATTAAGCATCATCTTTTGTAACAAAACTAATATCCACTTATAAATTAAGATGATACTTGGCTAACAGTTAACAGGAAGAGCACTCTCTGAAATGAGTAAAACTTCAGGAGGGTGGTTTTTTGGGTGTAGAACAAGATCCTAGTTAGTGGAAGGTGTGAACAACACTTGGTTTAACCCATTTTAGTTGTATCTTTCCTAAAAATAACCATATGTTAATAGGAAATACTTGACAAAACAATAACAGTATACATAGTGTAATAGTCATAAACTTGAGTCTAACATCCAGATCCTGTCTGAGTGAGAATTAGGAGATACTTTTTTTGTAACCTTAGCCATTAATATTTCCAGAATACCTTCAGCTTTCTAGGTTAACATCAACAGAGTCAAAGCAGGCTTAGGACCTACAAAAACATTCTGAAATAAACAGAATTTGGACAGTGGGGGAAGGGGGAGGAGAGGCTTTGGTTCTTTATGAAATGCTGAGCTGTATTAACTACTGCAAGGTATCCATGATCTCTAATAAAACTAACACAAGTAATAATCAGTTGGATATGTAGCTCCTGCAGAGGAATACACATACAGCAAACCTAAGTAGAATGGGCGTTTCCGCTTGTATTTCTTCAGAGGAATGAAAACTTAAAAAAGGGGAAAAAAAAAAAGGTACTAAATAGCAAAATGTAAGTTTAATTTTTCCTTTCACTGAAAGCCTTTAGCAAAAAACAGGAAAAGCTTTCTCATGAGGCTGTGATCTGTGCTCTAGACTGACTAATGCTGCTAGTATTTGCTTGTTGTTTTCTAAATTCATAATACAAAATATATTTGTTCAGAAGATTCTAATATACTTTATAGATGGAACCTTAGCCAGTGCTGCAAAGGGAAAGGCAGAGCAGAAGCCTCCTGGGGTGTCAGGTGTGTATATAGGTGCTAAATGGTCAGCATGCATTCTGAGCATGTCATTTTGGGACATTCAAGATCTTGAAACTGAGGCTTAGTTCTCCTTATGTTGTTGAAGGCAGGATATAATTAACCTAAATGCACCTGCTGCTTGTTAGCAGTTAGCCTTGTGGCTGTGCTTTTCAGTACCTGAGCAGGTAAGTTTCTTTTCTCCTGTGCCCATGGCAGTGTGAAACTACTTTAAGCTCGTAGTCACCTCCTGTCACTTTCTAACCCTGTGACATTCATTGTTTTGCATTAAATGAAGCTTGCAATAAGCCCATGCTCATTCTTTATGCCTGTCTTCATTAATTCATGACAGTGCTACTGAGTTTGGGAGGACAGCCTGATCACAGAAATAAAGAGGAGATATGTATGTGCACACATATAGCTGAAGACATAGCATAGGAGGAGTGTATTTTTTCAAAACCGTGCATTCATGTTTTCTTTATACTTTTCTTTTTGAATGAAAATTTAAAGCATACAGTCAGATCACTTTTGTGGCTTAATTAAAAGTTCTGGAAGAGTGCTGTAGAAATCATATGGGGTAATGTGATTTTACCGGTGTATATATAATGGAATATCTTCTGTCCCCCTAGTCTGAGACAGAATTATGTGGCTGGATTAATAAAAACTTTAAAATACTCAATGAAACACACATTATACAATGTTTCATGAGAGAAGTAGGATGCAATAATAATTACTAAAAAGTAGGTAAGACTAATAAAGAATGAGGATTGGCAGGTGTAATATTCCATTGTGTTAGCTCAGTCTAAATCCTATCAATCTTGTTTTTATTCTACTGAAAGAGATTATTTTTTTTTAGATGTGTCTGGGGGTTGTCTTTACCCTAGCCAACAGATGACAAACAGCTCTTGGAATTTTTCGGTGCAGTGCTAGATATTTTTCTGTCACTAAATTTTTGTTTAGTTTACTTAACCTGAAAAAGAACCCAAATCTCACTGTGTAAAAGTAATCTGGGAGCATAGCTGTTGTCCATTTGAAGTTAGGCTCTAATAATAATTGAATGCAAAGATGAGGAGATAAAATATGTAGTGAGTAAAAGCAAAAGAACAGGGTAGAGAACCTGTTGCACCCTTCTGTGAGGAAACCAGATTACTGGGGAAGCAGTGAGACTTTTCCCTGGTATGTGACAGTCAATTAGAAATACATAAGAAATAGCATGGTATTAGAATGGTAACTCGCTCAGTCTCAAGTAACTGCTGTCTCTAGGAAAAGAAGAGTAGTCATCCATTCAGGAAAAGGAAATTTGACTTACGTATATTTGCTTTTGTTTTTAACTGATGGTAGCTGTTAACTTCAAGGTCCTCAGGCTCTGATAGTCCATTAAAGAGAGCTCAGTGGAATGGCTAAAATAGAGTTGCAGCTGGGAGGAGCATGTGGCAAAACAGTGAGGACTGCCAAACATGGTGTAATATCATTAGCGGGGCAGCTTCCACAGATCTGCACTACATTCTAAAATAGACCCTTCAAAACAAATTTTAGCCCTCACTATAGATCAGAAGTGGAAATGTGGACAAATGAGAACATTTATCTTTCTTTCCATCTGAAAGTATCATCCCAGAAATTCAGTGGGTTATAATATTTAGGGGACTTATTTGTACTTTTTTAGTAAAGTAATACTCATTCCTTTTGATGAAGGATACTGCAGGCTGTACAGTTGAGCTATGTACGTTTCCAAGACATGTGAAGTCTTAAAGACAGCAATGATGGCCTGTGAAATCCAGTTTGATAGTGCTAAAAACATTAAACTACCTGAGAAATATACTAATTCTTCCTCCCCCACCTCTTCTCAGTTCTGCATTGCAAGACAGCCAAGAAAGCATTCCCAAGAGCTCTCCTCAGTCTGAGTCATTTGCAAGTATGTTTTAAGTTCTTTAACAGATTTAAAATAACTTTTGAGACTATGCACCTGCCAAAGAATATATTGCAATAGTTCATATGTGGTTTTTTTTAAAAAAGGTTGACTTTTTTTTATTATTTTTTTAAATCTTGCTTGTACATCTTACATATTTGAGGAAGTAGAGAAAAAGCAACACTGTGGCCACTTTATATGGGAAATGGCATTGGAGTACTTGTATTTATCATTGCAGGAAGCCAAATACTAAGAAAACTAAAACCAGAAAACTGGGATTTTGTTATACACAGGATAGTAATTAGGCATTTTATGCTCGTTTAGGGTTAAGTTTTCACTCTGAGGGGAATTTGATTTCTGAAGGTACCTGTAAGCACAGAAAGGAATTAGGTCTCCAAAGGTGTGCTGAATGTTTGAATTCTAATAAACAGCCAACTTCCACCTTTACAATGATCAGCTATTTGAAAATTAATCTTTTCCTAGCAAAGAACCATCCTAAATGTTTCCCACTTAAACTGTTATATAAATGTTTGCATTTCTTGGATGATGCATTTTCAGATTTACATAGTGCTGTTTTGATTACTTAATGTAATCATGGAATTTACATAAATGTGCATGAAAGGCAGTACAGCTCATAATTTCCTCCTCTCACTGTGTCTTACATGGTTTAAATTTATGTCCTAGGAGAGGGATGTATGCTTTATAATCCTAGTTAAGGGGGGTATGTTGCCTAGTCTTACATTACTTACAGTATGGAGGCAGTATTTTTAGACTTCTCTTCATCTGTGTTTATTTGGATTACTTATTGTTAACTAGCTGTTTGTGTAGAGTGCAATGTACCGATCTATGGTTTTGGTGTGCCAGTATTATAATCACATTATCAAAATTAAATAGCATGAAAACACTTTTTTCAAAAAAGCCAAAACCTGAAATGGAAAGTAGTTATTTAAGAGACTGGAACTTATACTCTATGTTAGGGAAGAATTGTACTTTCTGGTATTACTATGGCAATTGGGTTAAAGGATAGGATAAACTGATATTAATATAGTTACCCAAAGAAAATTATTGCTATAGGATGTAATGACTGAAGCTTTATTGAAAGCTTGAAGTATCTAGGTTGCAACTTAGAAGATATTTCAGGAATCTGTTGAACTAGGGAGTGTGGTCTGTGTTGATAGCTATGCCAGTGGTACAATAAAGGGTCAGATTGTAAATGTTGAATTTCAACAGCTGAAGTTTTGGGTCCATTTCTGAAAACGTACCTCTTCTCATGTACAGCAACACGAGAAAACTCTACTTTGACTTTAGCATCTTTAAGGCAAGAACTGTAACTAACCTCCTGAGGCAACTGAGACAGCTTGTACAGTGGTCTAATGGACGAAGGGCCATTACAAGTGCTACTATACTGTAAATAGTTTTTCAGCTACATAAACTTCAGTTTTGACTGAAGATAGGGGAAAGGGGCAGAACAAGGATGTAGTTTAATGTCATAGGGGATGAATCAGGTCTGGGAGGACTTGCATGTGCCTCCCAACCTACCAGTTTAATATCTAGCTACAGTGTGTGTATTTATATAGTTTCAACAGAAGAATAAAATAGTACATTTCATGCTTTTGAAGAGATGATCATGCCTTTGATCTTCCTGCTTTAGTCTGTGTGAAGATGGAGGTGTGTAGGACTTGTTCCTTCCTGTGCTGCTTCCTTGAAAAAGTGTGCGTGCTTGCGCGCACACCCATATGCTGGCCTTGCTGAGGGGAGGAAGATAGACAGGTCAGTCTGACTCTCAGAAATTTGGCTCCTGTCTGTCCTTCTCCTACCCCCCCACCCAAAGACTTCGTAGGTAAATAAATAACTATATAGCTCCTACTGTACCTGCCTTTACTCCTAGTAATTCTAGAAGAGAAAAAAGAGTTCTTGTACATTGACTATTTTCTATAGTTTAGTTTTCTTTAGGAAGACTATAAAACGGGTTGGTACTCATTCACCAGGTGACAGCATTTCTAGAAGTAACCTGCCTACCAGCTTTGTGCAGGCAATGGTTGTATTTTATAGTGAACATTCAAAATGATTTAAGGGAGTTAAACTTTTTGTCTGTCTTGGGTACAAAGCCCTGCTTTACATTTGAATGTGGCAACATTTTAAAGGGAACTGCAGTCCACAGTTCATTATTTGGAGCATTAGTAACAAGTATGTCAGAGCTGGGGAGTGTGGATCAAGGAAGAGCCCAGCAAATACATACAGAAATAGTTTGGACCCATTTCTGGTCCTTTTCTCTAGATTCAGCAGCAGTCCAGCTACTTGCATATATCAAAGACCTGGGAAGTGTGGTGTAAAGTGAAGAATAAGGCAGTAAAATGAGGCTGAGGCAATGAGTATAGCTGATCCAGCATAACCAAATAATGAGCAATAAGCCCAATTGGACTCAAGTAGGCTCTGTATGTTGTCTCCTTTCTGTGCTGCCATTGGGAGGATGGTATTGAATCAACGTAGTTGGCTCTCTGTCCTGCAAGTTTTGTTAACCTGGGTTTCATGCAGCCTTACCAGGGAAGGTTTTTTTTTTTGTGAGTGTGATAGATGTTATGCTGTACTCTTATGTTTTAAAAATGGCAATAATAAAAAGGGAATGTATGATTAGTCCATGGAATGTGTATGCGATTCACTTTCCTTTTTAAGCCTGTGAGGACAGATAAAAGGCTTTTCTAAACTATCAATGGATTTGTTTGCCAGATGCTTTCCAGATGAGTCCAGTGAGGGTGGAGAAAGGAGGACTTTTGGCTCAACACAACCCCTTTGATTCCTTTCATATTTCTTTCAAAACAAGCTTTTGTTTGTTTTTTAAGGAACGGGGGGGGGGGGGGGGGGGAACCTTGCCA